>JAQFZP010000716.1:0-28319 GCA_034695745.1 Geophilus truncorum | reverse complement strand
AAATAAATCAATTTGATTGAACAAATTTCTCCAAAAAAATTAGTAAAGGGGGTGTCCTGTTTTCAGGACGCTGGGCACGAATGGGTTAATCAATTTGTCTATCTAATAATTTCACATTTTTTCTTCCAATCACCCCCCTACCCTAATTAACTTCTCCCTAACGTTCCTAATTCTTCTCAATGTATTGTCTTTAACCCAAGAACAATTCGCTACTGACCCTTTTCAAAGTGAATAGGAAAACCACTTTCTATTTTATAATCACTGTTTTCATATTTCTCTGGTCCAAATTCGTGGTTTTAGGGGATTTTAAAAGAGCCTCACATCTTCAGGGTTCCTCATCTTAAAACCTCATCTTTCCCTCATCTTAAAACAGGATTTCCAGAGTCCGGAGTAAAGAACCCAGTTATAATGTCAATTTGTTTTTTATGTAAATTCTTTTTATGTAAGAGAAGTATGAGTGTATTTCGTCACTTTTATTATCATATTTGGTTAGGAAGCGTGATACACTTTTTTTCCAATTGTTTTTTGCTGAATTATATTCTCTTTTTTACAGTTTGGACCCTGAATCTGCTTTCGAGTGAGTTTTTCTTATCATTTCTTCAAACACCACCATCAAGTGACGTTTAACCGAAACTAATAAACCAAGTCAATCTTTCCAGATCCCGATCCAGAGTTGACTCCTGGACGACAGACGCTTCGAAGGAAAACTTCGACGAAATCCCGCTACGAGAAATGTAAATATAAAAACATTTGAAACTTATCACGTGATAATCGAGATTAAAAAGGGGAAGTTAACGATTGATAAGATTTGCAAGTTTTTCCACTTAAAAATGTCAAAAACTAACGGTTTAAGCGACTATTGGAAACGAGTTAAAAAGAATTTCGTTCGCAGTTGGAGACCAGAAATGGAGCTGAGCCTCGATTTCGATTACCGGATGAATCGCAGGAAGCGAGGAAAGGCCATCATATTTAATCACTATCAATTTGCGATTCCGGGAATGGCGCCACGAAGAGGAACTGAACTGGACAGAGACATGTTTTGTCAGGTTTTACTCACGTGGGGATTCAAACCGGCAGATATTATCGTGAAAAATGACATCACTTATAAAGAAATTATGGATTATTTATATGATTGTAATTATAAATCAGGGTTTGAGGTTGGATTTTTTATTTATGGTAATTAATTTTTAATTTAATTTAATTAAAATTTGAAGAAGAAAAAAAATAAATTTTAAAACAATTTTATGAAACTGGCCAAATTGAAATACGAAATAGTTTTTGAAATATATTTATTTTGTTATTACAGTTTGCGCACGATGCCTGTGTTAAAGAACTTGAGATCTGAAGGAAATATTTCAAATTTTAACCTAAAACTTACATTGAGGCATTTAGTTGTGACTATAGATAAAATTTAAGTCAATATTTATCCCAAATCATATTTTATTTGACATAAAACTTGAAATCTGTAAATTTATACGTTTCAAAATTTATAAATGTTTCACCCAAAAGTTACTTGAATTAAATATAAAGTTGAGTAAAATGTTCGATTGAGTTTAGTTTACAAAAAACATGGTTGCAGTAATTAGAATTAGATATGTGTTAAATCTGCAATGTGAATCTTCTATTGTGGTTGGCGTTTGTGCGCATGCTCACAAATTTCGAGATTCGTTCAAAATCTTGTCATTTAAAATTATCTATTTTAAAAAAAAATGCAAAATGATGAATAAAAAATTTTAATTTTTGAAAATCCAAAATCCAAAATTTTTATTTATATTTTTAATTTTTTTTTAATTTTTTTTTTTTAGTGAGTAAACGGGTAGACCACACGCATCACGACATGTTTATCTGCGCCATCTTTACCCACGGCGAGCGAAACACACTTTATTCATTCGATCGACTTTACCCAGCATCACACGTATGGAAACTGTTCACAGACGACGAGTGTCCTTCTCTGGCGGGAAAACCCAAACTCTTCTTTATCCAAGCGTGTCGGGGCATCGGATTGGACCCCGGAATCTACGTCAAAGAACCGAAGTTAACTCCCGATTCGGAAAAATCGTCAAACGAAGTTGTGGAAATAGAAATAACGACCGAAGACTACATAAACGTTAACGAGGCAGTCGAAAAAATGGCGAAAATGCAACTAAATGACGAAAAATCGTTGCAAAGTCTGGAAAATGTTGCTAAAAGCATCGAAAAAGAGTCGGAAACGGAAGAAACACAAGTTGATGCGAGTCCCATTGAAGAAGAACCGGCTTCAGTGGACCTAAATTTGGCGGCTGGTCGAAAGAGTAGCGGCGGAAGCATTCAGACCATTCCAATGGCGTGGCAAAAGGAAAGACGACTGAGTGCGGACGAAGCGATGCCGTACGTGAAGGAAAAATCATTTTGGTTCGCATTGACGAGACGGAAGAGGGGTACGAGCGAGAGTAGTGAAGAGAACAGTTTGCCTATGAGTAAATTGATGATGTTGCCGCGAAGGGGCAGTGCGCCCGTCATTAATAAGATACCGGACGAATGGCTGATGGCGAGCGAAGTTACGGATTCGAAAAGCTTCGATCTCAAAGAACCGTTTCAATCGCCGCACGATGATCCGGATATTCTCGTCGCGTTTTCCACGGCTGATGGTGCGTTGCGTTGAGTGGGAAAATTGGCGAATTAAGTTTAAATTTTTTTTTTTTTTTTTTAAGTTTTAGTTTTAAAAAAATTAAAACAATTTCAGATTATTATTTTTTTTTCTCTAGTTTTCTAGTTTTCTATTTTTTAATTTTAATTTTTTTTAATAAATTTTTTTTTAAATTTTTAGTTTTTAATTTTTAGTTTTTAAATTTTTTTAAAATTTTAAATTGTATTTTTTTTTTTTTTTAAATTGAAAACATTTTTTAATTTTTGGAAAATTTTTATTTATTTATTTATTTTTTTTTTTATAAAACTTTTAAATTTTCTTTTAACTTTTCAACTTTTACGCAATTTTTTTCTCAAAACTTCTTATTTTTAAACAATTATTTTTATTAAAATAACCATTAACAAATTTTTCTAAATTTTACATTTTCTTAGGATATTACTCATTCCGACGTCCAACCCACGGTTCGTGGTTCATCAACGTCCTTTATGAAGTCGTACGAAGCAAATTGAAATGGGACGAAATTAACATCTTGGACATTTTGACCGAAGTCAACCTCAAAGTAGCCATAGACTTGGAATCTTACATCTCCGATCCCCGCAAGAAACAATACGACCAGAAGAAACAGATCTCTTGTTTCCATTCAACGTTGACCAAGAGACTGTTTTTTACTAGCAAAGAGGAAATCGGATAAGAAAAAAAAATATTTTATTAATTAATTGTACAAATTAATTTCAATTTTAATCTAATTAAGCCTAATAAGTTGACTGGAAAATATAGGGATCCGGATCTTGCTGGTAATAAAGTTTGGGGTGAAATCGAGTCAAGTTTTCGATTTTTTTCTGCTTCCGGGAGACATCTTTCAGCGATCGGCGTTTCCGGTCGACTAAAATAAGAATATTTCGTGTTATTAATTTGTTAGAGACGGCAAAATTTCGAAATATGACATTTAAATTAGTTTTTAAAAAAAATTGAAAACACGTTCAGATATTTTAATTTTTATCTAATACAATATTTAAATTTTGAATTTTTTGAATTGTTTTTTTTTAATTAAATAAAGTTAAATAAATAACTCACTGTGGTGTAAATGGTGGACGGGATGATGAAAAACGTGCGGAACTGTGTGGTGGACATCGATGTGATCAATGTGACCGTCGTGTTCGATGTGTCCGATGTGATGATGGTCAACATCGTGTATTACCGGATGCCCGTGTCCGTGTACGAGTCCGTGTACATGTCCGTTTCCGCGTCCGAATCCGTTGATGAAACCGAAAAATGGGTTTAAAAATCCGCCGAATGTTGGAAGACTGGTGGCGAAATTGAGCAACATGGCGCAAAAGAATATCTGAAAAGTGATTCGTTGTAACGAAATGAAGAAATAGAATTTTTCTGTTTTGTCCACCATTTTGAAGACCATTTTGTGCGAGGTTCCTCGAAGAGCAGGTGAGTGGAGAATGAGGGAAAGTTGGGGTTTTATTCGAAATAAGGCCATTTGGGAAGGGGATTTGGGGAATGGAGATAAACAAACGTCCTTGGCAAGGTTAATGAGTGTTCTTATCTTAATTGACCACTAACGGGGGCTATTTGTGGACATTCCAGGCAAGGTGACCTTACGTGACAAACTGTCATCATTTTCAATGCTTTTATTTTAAATTTTACGAATGTTTATTGTCTAGTTATGTATTTCTACAACAGCCATCTAGCGGCAAAAATTAAAAATATTTCATTTTTTTATATAAAATTTTGGTTTTTTAAAATTTTTTTTAACTCATTTTAAAAAATTTTTCACTGTTTTTTGAAAATTTTTGGGATAATTTTACATTTCTTCCACCCAAAATCCAAGATTGTTATCCTTTAAAACGTAAGAAATCAACTTTTAATTCCGATTACTCTCACTAGGGCTTCGACTCAACACAACTTTCAAGTTGAATCAATTACCGCATTTAATCAACATTCACACGCAATTCAATAGCCATCTCACAAAAGGTGTCGAATTGCATGATACCTTTCCACATTTCCACCATCTGTCAATAAAAATGATAAATCAAACATGAAATGACGTCATTGCGCTCAGCTAAACAGCATCAGTTTTGCCGAGTTTTGCCGAGTTGCCGCGTTCTCTCACTGCACGGCGCGGCATCACCGAATCTTCGTTCGGCAGCTGCACGCGACAGGTTGAAAAAAGTCTCTTCCAAAATTTAGTGTTTCGCTCTTGAAAAACTCATGAAGCGTTCAAACATCCAAGTAAATGGATCTCACAGTCGAAAAACATGGCTTCAACAATAGAGGGATTAAAAAGAAGCAAAATGGATAACGTGGTATCCAACGTTGCACCTTATCAAGGTAATTCTTAATTAACATTAAAAAAAAAAAATGAAAAAAAAAAAAAATTTTGATATAAAGATTTTAAAAATTAAAAAATAATAATTTTTTTGGAGTTTATTTTGATCTTTATGTATGATATAGTAGTAATTATAGTGGCATAACTGAAAATGACGCAAAAACTTAATCCAGATGTTGAATAAATAACGGCCTTGAAATTGATCCACATTTCAGTTTTCCTGTTCCATACTTTGCTTTTTTCTGGAAATAATAACTGAAAATATAGCAGCATCTGGTGGTGTTTTAGTGATTTAATCTCGTATTTTTGTACTCGTTTGAAACAACCTTGAACTTAGGCGTGGGTTGAGTAAATGGCGATTATTCCATAAGGTAAACGCTATAATAGATAATAATAATAATAAAAAAAAATTCTTGATTTATTAATTCTATACCTCAGCTATAAAAGAATTTTTCTCTTACGTATATCCTGTTATGTACTTTTTTCTTTCTTTCTTTCTCTTATTATGTTTTGCTGGTTTTGCGTATTTATTATTGCTGGCCTTTCAATCTACTTCCTACGTCATTTTTTTTCATTTTTTTTTTGAGATGTAATAAATTAACGATGTTATTAATACATGACAGCTGTTCAAATTTATCTGGGGTTAAAGAGGTTTATTATTGTGTGGATTAATTAATTTTTTTGTTTGGAGTGGAGTGAATTATGAGGGGTTAGTAATCATTAATCAACTTCCGGTTCGGAAATGAAGTTAAAAAGTGCCATTTTTATTTTTTTGGGGTTTTGGACCACTTTTAGTAGAGGAATTTTGTGAATTTTTTGATTTATATACAATTTCAATTTTTAACTCAACCGGAAGTTAATCAGACATGCACAGTGTATTAGGTATTTGCCAATTTGGAGTTTTGATTAAGGACACTTCCGGTTAAGTGAGGGTTTTGAAATTTTAGAATCACTCGGTATAGGATAAATAAATGCCTTTCCTTAAGATTTGGGAAGTGGGAAGATTTGGAAAGTGTCTACATTCAGCACTACTCATGGGTACACTCAATCTGACCATTTGGAGAGGTTATTAAAGGCACTTCCGGTTTGGCTAAGGTCTCCAAACTGTAACAACACGTGATTTAACGTTGATACTTAGTATCCCTCATATAATGAAACTGCGTTTAAACCGAAGTGACTTAAAATAGCGTCTTCAAATCATGGATAGGTACCGGTATACTCGCGATCTGACCATTTGGAGTGGTGATTAAAGGTACTTACGATTTGGCTAAAGTTTCCAAACTACAAGATCGCGTGATATAGCGTCGATACTTCAAGTTACTTCGTTAATTTAAAGACACTAGTAGTGTCTTTAAATTAACGAAGCTGTTTAATCACCAGTTCAGAGTCGGTTTGCTAAGGCAGATTTGCCAGACGCAACAAAGTACCCACTTTTGTTGTCCCCTGGAGGACCGTTCATCTCCTTACTTATCCTTGACGTCCATAACCAGCTGTTCCATGCGGGTCCACAGGAGGTTCTTGCAGAGATTCGTGAGCACTTCTGGATTCTCTTTATCCAATCCATAGAAAGTATCTTCCAATACTTTCTAATTTTCTTTTGGTAGCATTCGGGAATTAGTATCTCTAAAATAACGTAACTTTACCTAAACTGGAAGTGACTTAAAATAGCGCTTAAAATCATGAGTAAGTATTGACGTTAAATCACTTGATGTTATAGTTTGGAGACTTTAACCAAACCGGAAGTGCCTTTAATAACCTCTCAAAATGGTCAAATTGAGTGCCCCTGTGAGTCGAAGCGCTGAATGTAGGCACTTCCCAAATTTTCCCACTTCCTAAATATTAAAGCAAAGCATTTATTTATCCTATATCGAGTGATTCCAAAATTTCAAGACTCAACCTGAAGTGCCTTTAATAACCTTTCCAAATGGTCAGATTGAGTGTCCCAATGAGCCGAAGCGCTGAATGTAGGCACTTCCCAAATCTTAAGGCAAGGCATGTATTCATCCTATATCGTGTGATTCCAAAATTTCAAGACCCTCACTCAACCGGAAGTACTTTTAATAACCTATCCAAATGGTCAGATTGAGTATCCCCATGAGTCGAAGCGCTGAATGTAGGCACTTCCCAAATTTTCCCACTTCCCACTTCCCAAATCTTAAGGCAAGGCATTTATTTATCCTATATACCGAGTGATTCCAAAATTTCAAGACCCTCACTCAACCGGAAGTGCCGTTAATAAATTCTCCAAATGATCAGATTGAGTTTCCCTATGAGTTGAAGCGCTGAATGTAGGCACTTCTCCAAGGCATTTATTTATCCTATATCGAGTGATTCCAAAATTTCAAGACCCTCACTCAATCGGAAGTACTTTTAATAACCTTTCCAAATGGTCAGATTGAGTGTCCCCATGAGTCGAAGTGCTGAATGTAGGCACTTCCCGAAACTTCCCAAATTCCACTTCCCAAATCGTAAGGCAAGGCATTTATTGTCCTCGTGTCACGAGAATGCTCGCCGAGTTACGCCAACTCTCACTCGGCGGCGACACTAGCATGGGCAAAACCATTATGGGGAAGGGGAAAATATTTAATGTTTGCCTAGCTTTAGTAGTTACTGAGTTGTACTGATCAACATTATTCTTCTTTTTCCCTAATGGATTTCCCCGGATTTTCCCGTTTCAGTGTCGCCGCCGAGTCTTCTCGTGACGCGAGGACAGTATTTATCCTATCTAAGCGCTGTATGTAGGCATTTCCCAAATCTTCCCACTTCCAACTTCTCAAATCTTAAGGCAAGGCATTTATTTATCCTACATCAAGTGATTCAAAAATTTTAAGACCCTCACTCAACCGGAAGTGCCTTTCATAACATCTCCAAATGGTCAGATTGAGTGTCCCCATGAATCGAGGCGCCGAATGTAGGCACTTCCCAAATTTTCCTACATCCCACTTCCCAAATCTTAAGGCAAGGCATTTATTTGTCCTATCGAAGCGCTGAATGTACTGTCCTCGCGTCACGAGATCTGTCGCCGAGTTACGACGATTCTCATTAGGTGGAAAACTGAAACGGGAAAAACCCAGACCATAGACTAATAATATAGGTCTGTGGTCTGGGTTTTCCCCTATTTCAGTTTGCCGCCTAGTGAGAATCGTCGTAACTAGGCGACAGTTCTCGTGACACGCGCGGACAGTAGGCACTTCTCAAATCTTCCCACTTCCCACTTCCCAAATCTGAAGGCAAGGCATTTATTTATCCTATACCGAGTGATTCCAAACTTTCAAGACCCTCACTCAACCGGAAGTGCTTTTAATAACCTTTTCAAATGGTCAGATTGAGTGTCCCCCATGAGTCGAAGTGCTGAATGTAGGCACTTCCCAAATTTTCCCATTTCCCAAATCTTGCAAGGCATTTATTTATCCTATACCGAGTGATTCTACAATTTCAAAACCCTCACCCAACCGGAAGTGCCCTTAATCAAAACTCCAAATTGGCAAATACCTAATACACTGGGCATGTCTAATTCACTTCCGGTTGAGTTAAAAATTGAAATTGTATAAAAATGACAAAATTCCTCAACCGAAAGTGGTCTAAAAACCCCCAAAAAATTAAAAATGTCACTTTTTAACTTTATTTCCGAACCGGAAGTTTATTAATGATTACTAACCCCTCATAATTCACTCCACTCCAAATAAAAAAATTAACTAATCCACACAATAATAAACGAAGCTGACTTAAAACATTTTCCCTCGTTTAGGGTTACCTTTGGAGTCAGTCGTAATCCTAGGAGTAAGTGGCGGGATCATCACCGTTTTGGCAGTGATTGGCGTGGTTTATTTGGTTATGCGCATGCGCAACTCTAAATCCAAGACCTCCGAAAGCGACGCGGTAGATTTCAAGACCCTTCGCTACTTCCGGTACTCTTCGAGCGACACCAATGAATCGCAACTCGACGCCGGATTCCTAGAGGACACAGCTAAGCCCAACATGAGCATTTCGCACGTACAACCGAAAAACATGTCTTCCGCTTATTACCATAGGAATTTATTATCGACTAATCACGACGATACCTCGGGGTAAGCGAAACTAATTAAAATATCTTATGGGATCAATTTTGGTGAGGGGTCTGAGGTCTGACAAACTCGAAAATCTCGTCAAATTGCTGCAAAATTTTGGAAAAATAAAATTTTTGGTTAAAAAAATTCTCCAAAACTCCCTATAAGTCTGTCAACATGAATAAAATCTCTAAAAATCTTTATGAATCTTAGAAAATCTGTAAAATCTTCGTGAATCTTTGTAAATCTCAAATCATTTGTCCAAAAATCCTTCAAAAATTTGACAAAAATCTTTATGAATCTTCTTAGAAACTCTGTAAAATCTCTTTAAACTTTTGTAAATCTTAAATCTCTTTGGTCAAAAATTTTTCTCTACAAATCTTTAGTAAAATGTTCGAAAAATCTTTACACATCCCACAAATCTCGTCGACAGCATTTGAGTTTGTCCGACTCCTCTCCTCTCCTCACTTATTTTTGGCTAATCTAAAAGCGATGACGTAATTTCAGAACATCGGACGAGGAGGAAGCAGCTATACAAAGATTCGCGAACTCAAACGGCAGGATTTGGTTTAAAATCAAATACGATGGGCAAACATGTCAGTTGCACGTGACCATAGTCAAAGCTCGATATCTACGAGGTAATTTCCATCTGTTACATTTACAATTATCAGTTACATAACAATCGATTTAATTTAAACAAGGAAATGTTTGTTTTGTTTAGCGAGAGGAATGTGTCACGAACTCAGAGATCCTTTTGTACGAGTTTACATTTTACCAGACGAAGCTACTTTTCAGCAAACAAAGCCAAGAAGGCGCACTCTGTCGCCGCATTTCAACGAAACTTTCACTTTCCAAGTAAACATTTAGTAGAAAGATTAGACTTTCACTTAATTTGAATAAAAAAAAAATTTCGTGACACTATCACTTTAATTTTTTTTTTTTTTTTTTAATTTTAGGTAAGTAGTGATGAAGTTAAAAATCGTACTGTGAAATTATCCGTATACGATATCGATAAGAAGAATGTGCGACATTCTTTGGGACACGCCGTTCTACCATTAGAAAAAGTCGATTTGGCCAGCGAATCTATACTATGGAAGAATTTAGATACAATTTCGCAGGTATTTTGCCCGTTAGCTCCCTCTTTGCTTCTCTGCTGAACTCGAGTGATTCGGAGCCATTTTGGGACTTTGGGAAAATCGGAAGTAGTGTTTTAAGTCGCTCTAGGGGTGTGTTCGAAAACTATAACCGGAGTAACCGCAGTTATTACGGTCATGACCAGTCCGTTCGAAAACTCTGGTTATAACCGGGATGATGACCGTACCGTCGTTCGAAAACTCCGGTTATGTTGCGGTTCGGTTACGTCGGTTGCAACCGCAATAACCGTGCTCTGGAGCACGGTTATTACGGTTATCAAGATGGCTACCTCTTTACTGTTGAATTGTGCCTTGCAATGCAAAATGGCGGCAGCCACGTTGCTTGGCATTTTACGAGTTTAAATTGTTAAAAATTTATAAAATGTAATAAAATGAACTGAAAAAACAAAAATTATAGAAGAAACTAAAAAACAGGAAATTTAAAAAATTTATTTTAACAAATGGGGAAAATAATGTTTTCGTGATAACCGGATGATGACCGCTTCGTTCGAAAACAACAACACAACCACTATGAATTGTGGGTAACCAGTCCATGACCGTAACCGTAACCACGGTCATTGCGGTTATAGTTTTCGAACACACCCTTAGTGATTTATTACTAACAGGAAATGTCGTCATAGGTCAGGGGTTAAACAAATTACAAACAAGGAGCTATTGACTTATCAACTCCTAAACAAACAATGCTAAATATCACAAAACTGACACAAATGTCAACACAAAACAAGGCTGCGCATGTCTCTTGTTTTGCAGTAAATGAGTAAACGAGAAGCTAGAACGACGTCATACTGTATAAGCAATTGCGAAAATGGCGCCCGCCGTTAGGCGAGCGATAACACAGCATATAACAGTTTGTCCGGATTTGAGAGAGTTTTTTCTACCCGGTGGCCGGTTATGGGAGTTGGCCGAATAAGAGGGAATAATTAGTATACTTGTAGTGCGACATTGAAACGGTTTGGATCCAAAACTTTTGGCCGGATAAGAGGGGTGGCCAGATATGAGGGAGTTGACTGTATTTATTTTTATTTTACCAATGGTAGATTGCAAACATGTCCCAGAATGCATTTTCACCTTGTGCCATTTTTCATTTGTTATACCTGCAGCCTTTAAAGTGTTACCAATATAACGACAACGCACAAAAGGTAAAAAGTCAAAAATTATCAATATATACCGTACCGGTAATGTCAGAAACATACTTTAAGCCTGTTCATAATTTTTATGGCAGGATCGTCAAGTGTTGGTGTTTGGTATTTCCAAATATTAAGTAACGATGGTTTTTTTGAATTGATGGTCACATTCATTAAATCCAAGAAATGAATGTCGCATAGTTCTCTTCCAGTTTGATCAGCCAACATTTGAGTGTATTTTGCTGCTATTGGGCCTTGACCGCAAGCAATAATATCTGGTATATTTAGTGTGTAATTTTCTTGAATATTCACCACAATTATCTTAGGTTCGCTCAGATACAACAATAATTTGAATGTAGACACTTGAAATGCTAAAACAGTGGATGCCAAAAATACTAAACAGTTTAATATTTCTCTTAATTTAACTTTCTTTTCTGGTTGACTGATACTTGGCAATTCTGATCCACTTTGCGTTTGCCTCATCAACAAATTGACATGTCTTTTAACTTTAATCTTTGTTTTTGCATCGAGATGACTGCGTTTTGCGTGATAATACAACATTGTTGCCAGTAGTTGTGCAATTTCAATTAGAGTCAAAAGAGAAAATCCTAACGAAAATCCTAAGTTGCCAGCAAAATCAACAATGAATTCAGGGATGCCGTATATACTTTCTTCGGTCATTTTTATCATTGTACTGTCTTTTTGTTCCCCGTTCACAATCACGAGATCTTTATCATATGCTACAGATTTGAAAATAATTTAAACCTGAAATTATGAACAAAGATTTCGAAGAAAGTTTACCAATATCAGTTTGAACAATAGGACAAACCACTTGTTTGTTACAAGGCCTTAAGCAATGGCATTCTCTCGATGCCAATAAACTTGTATGGAGAAGTGCAAGTTGCTCATAAACATTTTTGATGATTGTTTTGTTTTTCTCTAAACTGCAGTCGAAATGGTTGTTGTTACTCTTCATCCCAGGAAATCTGGAAAACTTCAGTTTATGAAGACTATAATTAAATTTTCTGACATTGTTTCACCTGCAGTGATGGGGTTCATTTTTAGCTAAGCACTCCTCATAGCACTTGATTTGTTTTGTTTCGTCTGGTTCACAGTAAGGTCGTCTTGTTTGAAGAAAATTGTACTGACATGAATGTGTTATGTGTTATGTGTTATTTATCATAATACAATAAAAAATTCAAAAAAATCTCACATTTCGAAGGTATCCTTGAATGTCAGCTTTAATACCTATATCTAAAGGCATTATCTGTCGATATGGCATTGTAGAATCATACGTCAAGGACTGTAAAAACATTATTTTTAGTAATACCATAAATTACTCTGTGTGTTATTTTTTTAAATAATATTGTACATAAAGTATTGTATTCCTGCAAGTTCCATTTCGTCTGAATATTGTGGTATACTTGATATTAGTATCTAAATTCCTAGCTTAAAAATACATAGAAACTAAACTGTATACTTGTTATGTAAACAGTATAAGGTATTTACCAGATTTTATCAGGAGCATGTATCCAGTTATGTAGATTTTACCAGTTACTTCAAGACTATGTCCTGTTTTCATTACAATGTTACCATTTTTAAAAGTGATTTTCTCCAAAACCTTTTTACCCTTAAAAAAAAAAAAACACATTGAAATCGTATATACTGTATATATCATATATTAACATCCAAACCTTCTTCTTGGTATTTGGATGTTTGCAAGCAAATTTTCAAGAGTTCTAACTTCATTATTAATAAATACTTTAAAACCAAATTTTGGCATAAAATAGAACATTAATATACCTACAAAGTCCAGAATTAAAAAAATTTAATCATTCAAGGAAAACATTTTTTCCTATTTATATTTATATTTGGGTTTGTGGACAGTCTGTCTACATGTCTCGTACAATATTTCTCCCATATAGAAGTGTCTTGTATGATCTTGCAAGACAAATCTTGCAAGTAATTATTACTATATTACTAACTTATACTACCATATACAAATAATTAAAGATGCTCAATGTGTGTATCCTGGGCCACGTGGCAGATTCCAAAGCAAAATTTGAATTTTTTCCAATTTTGCATCAGTATGGTATTAACAACATAAGCGATTGCAATTTGAATAAAAATTCGTAAGATTATTGCTTTTGCTCACCAAAGGAGATTGGTTCTCTGAGTGGGGAACTAGATTCGACATTTTAGCTACTGGGAGTGTAACCATCATCACTCATCAGGTATATCATTAAACTCTATGAACTGATGTAAACTTAGGAAAAACGTTTGTAAGATGTTAAAGAACAGCGAATCAAACTACAACGAATTTTAAGAAATCTACGAAAAGAACATCTTCACATCAGTAGCTCTCAGTGGCGGACTGACTTACGGTGAAACCGGGAAATTTCCCAGTGGGGCCAGACGTGATGGTCACATTTTTCATTATAAGGAGTCTTTTTGGAGAATTTAGAGGGAATATTTTCCCGACATTTTCTACTAGTTTTCCCGGTAGAAATTTTTGACCCAGTCCGGCGTTGGCGCTGCACGGCATTGCACGTTACGTCATAAAACAACGTTGTATAGAAACTTCCCTACATAACATGTAACCAACCCCTTTATCCTAAACAATTCTTTACCTAAAGACTGTTATCAAATGGCATAAAAATGCTTCATGAATTAGTGACATATTCCAAATTTTAGTAAAGGCAAAAAACCTGAATTTCGCAAAATTTGCTTTTAAGGCATTTTACTTAATCCTAAAGAATGAAATAAATGATAAAATTTATAATTACCTTTTTTATTTCTATCAATTCAAGATTGTTAGTAAAATTAGTTTTTAACCACAAATCCGTCAAGTTGTCAATCCTTAGTTCTATATTAATGAAGTGTCGTAATGAGTTTATGCAAGCTATGTCCATTACAAAACCCTCCAATTTTGATCCATTTTGGTAATATTCTTTCAGATTAGGATTATCCAAGCCATAATACAAGAACGAAGGCGATTGTATTGTCTTGCTTTCGGCGTATTCAGTTTCTACTTTTATAGGATGTGATTTGTAGAATAAAAATCTTTCAACTGTTTGAAAGCAGCAGATGATACAACAACAGAAGAAAGCAAACAACCATATTTTGCCATGTTTTTCCTTGTTAAAATAACTATCGAGAGCTTTCAATTCGCCTTTGCCGACAAGTGATATCATAATTTCTTGCTTTGCAAATTGTTTGACTTGCTTTCTTCGCAAATTTAAGTTTATGAGCATTATTTTGTGGACCCAATGAGACTGTAATTACAAATGATGCTTTTTAACTTTTTTTTTTTTTAATATATGTATTAAATATTTGTCATTAAAATCAAAGAACCTCTTTAAGAGCATGGTGATTTTTAACCATTAAAATATAAAAATTCAGTGGAACCCGTTTATAACGTACTCGGTTATAGCGAGAGTCTTTGTTAAACCCTGTTACAACGTAACTTTTTTGTTTCCTCGTTACTAAGTTACTAAGTTACTCGGTTATAACGTACGGTAATATTCAAGCCGGTCCCTTGAGAAACGTTATAAACGGGTTCCACTGTAATGAAAACAATAAAGTGAAATTTACATTACTAAGAAAAAATAATAAAATACCATACATGTTATTGAACATGCATTAGAAAATTTTAAAAAGGCTAAAATGCTATCGTACTTACAGGTCACAAGACGAATAAAATTGATTTTTTCCCCTTTTCAGGTAAACTCCACTTTATTGTCCAGTGATGTAGATACTGTATATAATATTACTAGACTCTTCCACCACTATAAAACAATTATTCAAAATAAAGTAATCCTTCAGATTGTTTTTGAATTTAGAAATTCGTAAATTAAGTGCCTTTCTCACCAAAGATAAGAGGGAAATCCTTCGGACCGTTTTGGTGTAGTAAATTAAAACTCGAATTAAAAATTAAAAATTAAAAATTTAAAGTTCTAATTAAAAATTGAAAACTCTAATTAAAAATTTAAAATTTAAAATTTAAAACTCGAATTAAAAATTAAAAATTTAAAATTCTAATTAAAAATTGAAAACTCTAATTAAAAATTAAAAATTAAAAATTAAAAATTTAAAATTTAAAACTCGAATTTCTCGGATTTCACTATGTGCCTACATTCGACCGAAATTCGGACACAAAAGATTTACTTTTCTCATTCTCTCAAATCAGACTACAGTAAAAAACTGGGGAGTTTCTCGTGGTTTGGGAGGGAGTGCAAAAATTCGTTCTTAATAATTCAAAAATTTTGTTGCAAAATCTTAACATTCTGCAACCGTTTTTTCTGTATCTATATTCGTTCTGAGAGTTTAGTGTTTTCCCAAGTTCCTGATGAGGCTTACACGACAGTAGCCGAAACGTGGGCTACAAACTAATAGCCACGTCGAACTAGTTCTCCATGAGAACAAATTCTCCCTTTGGTGTGCAAAGGCACTTACTTTACGAATTTGTAATTTTTAATTTGAGTTTTAACCGAATTCTTCATTAACTAAAAATTAATGTACTGTAACTATTATTTTTCACAGGTTCAATCACAGCTACTAATAATCAACTACCGTAATATTGTTTTGTTTTTAGTATTAGATAGTAAGTTATTAGTACACCTGGCTAATTTTTTAAAATGTTATTTGATATCTATGATAAAATACAGTAAAATCTAAACTCTCACAGATTGTAAAAATTGATTTAAGTGACGTAAATTGTTACCTCCGTTCCTATGGATACAATAACGCTATATAAAAATTTTTGTTTTTACAGTAGTTGTACAAAGTAAGACGGGGCTTCATTGTGCCGGCGACTTATCACACTAGCGGCCGCAAGCGTCAATTTTTAATAGAAAAAAATGTGTAACTTACCAAATTTGTTTTTATTTCAATTAAACAAAATTCGTTTTTCATTCACAAGTTGGAAATTTATGTAGAATAAGTGAAGTAAAGCAGGTCAGCCATTCTTTCGAAATTGTGCTAAACGTCTTTTGGAAATAAAAAAAATATTTTTTGTGTCTTTTTGTACAGTAATAAAAAACTTTATAGTTTTTAAATTTTAATTAATTTAATATTGTCTCATAAAATTTTTATTTATCAAGTTTCATTATAAATAAAACTTGACAATAAAAATTTAATACGGTATGAAAAATTAAATAAAATAAAAATATAATTTGTGCTGAATGTCTTTTATTAGCAAAAAAAAATTGTTTTTGTTTCTTTTTATATAGTCATTCACACAAAATGATACTGTAAGTGCATCTGTTTTATTTTCTTTTTCACTAGCTGCATTCACAAAATCAATTGCATTAGTTCATGTGAAATAAACCTGTTTAAATCTATAAATGTGAAAGATGGTTTTAAACAGGTTTATTTCATATGAACCAGTGCAATTGACTGTGTAAATGCAGCTACTGTTTACATAAAACAGATGCACTGTAAACATCAGAAATGGCATTTGAATTTTGAAACCTCCATATAAAATTTGATTGGTAGCATTTTATAAAAAAATTATTTGTGATGTCATCTAGCATTGTATCACATTCAATCACTTAATAATTCCAAGTAAATAAATACAGAGTTCTATGAGAACCATCACATTATTGATTCTCTTGAATAACTCATTTCTTCAGTACCGTAGCTTAAGAGATACTCACGATTTGAGTTCTCTATTAACTTAACTATCATTACAACTCGTAAATTCTTAATAAAATACATCCTAATTATACAAACTCTTAATCAACTTATAATTCCAAAATATATTTCATATTAACACAAAACTTAAATTACATTTTATACAATTACAACACTTTTACAATTAAACACTCAAATTGGATATCGCCTTTAAAGGTGAAAGACGCACAACCAATCCACTCACGAATCTCGTCCATTTGTCACAATCAGTAATATAACTTTGCAACATTTGGCAGATGAGTGAACACGAATCTGAGAACCAAAATTTTTTTTTGCACAATAATAATTAATTTATTTAAAAGACAAATATGATCAAAATTTAATTCATTTCAGAAAAAATAATAACTATGAATAACGCTATCTGGTGTTACTTTTAAAAATATTTAAAAAAAACTTTTAAAAATTGTCAATTGCTCATCAGATGACCTGAGTATTTTCTCTGCAGTACTCTCAACTAAATCTAAATCCAGATTTCGAATTGCTCCTTCTTTCGTTACTATGTTAGTCAAAACCTCTCTCTTGCGAACAGCATCAACTTTTTTTAAGACCAATTCGACATTACGCTCGCTTCGAGATCTGAACAAATTAAAACATACATCCGAAGTCACATTTAAATCGTCTAAAACTCGTCGTCTCATTTCTGCCGGTGCCATATTCCAAAGATAAGCGAAACATGCCTTAATCTCACTTCGTAACGAATCTACAAACGTCGGACACGCTGAGGATGTAAGAAGATGGCAAAACATTTGGTCAGAAATCGATTTAATGTATCGATTAACAAGCATTTTGTACACGTCCAGATACAACCAATTTGACAATAAAATAATGCTGAAAGTTACGAAAGCTTGCGTTCGATGTACAAGTTTTAGAAATTCGTCATTCATTTGCGACAGTAAGAAACAAATTATATCGAATTTGGCGCTGTAAAAATCGAAATTTAAGTTAATGGCGTTGAAAATGACACGATCGTAATTTGGAAAGCCGAGAAAAGAATTAAATACGAAATGACGACTTTCGTTTTTCAAGATGGGCCACAACGTTATTTGTGAACACTGCGTCTCTGAACATGATGAGTTTAGAATCTTCAACTATTTCATCTTCGTGAAATAAATCCCAGATTTGTAACACCATCGAAGGGCATTTACCGTGGACTTGCGAAAAGCAGTAGTTGTGTTCGTTTTCCAAAGCTACAATTCGTTGCCAAACATTTTCCGCTTCTTCTTCCAAGTAGAAGAAGCCGGTCATCATGAATATTTCAATAATTAAAAATTCTTCGTGGTTAAGAAGTGCTTTGGCAGATTGTTTGCGGTCTAATTTTCCGTGAGGCGTAAATTTCGCTTCCGAGATACATTTTACGAATTTTTGTGTGTCGAAAGTAATGACGTATTCGTGTAAGTAGATGAGCCATTCTTCTAATTCGTAGCCGATGAGTTCAACGAATTTTTCCAAGTCCTGTTTCAATTCGGTAGGCATCTCAAGTTTTCCGATTTTTTTGGTAACTTCTTTACTGATTTCGTGGAAGGAATACTGATCATAAAAGAACCTGTTGAAGTCTGCGTAAGTTATTTGCCGAGATTTCCATAGGGAAACTGCAGATGCAACGAGAGAAGTGTGAGTTAAGCTCGGAAATGACAAATTAAAGTTCATGTTTCGATGTGAGATAACTAAGTTCGATGCCTGAAAGTTGTAGTTTTGATTGCTTTATGTACTAAAGAGACAAAACGTTTATTGCACGTTGTTATCTAAAACCGTTAATATGGAGATTGTGAATAACGTTATTTATTAAATCATTTGTGAATTAATTTGGAAACTTGAACTGGAATTTCTTTAGCTTCACCAGACTAAATTTGATAAGTTTTTTTTTTTTTTTTTAAGCTGGTAGTAATAAAAATAAAGGTTATTTAAGGGCAGCAAAACATTGTTTTGCCTTTTTTGGTTTAGTTGTACGCATAGAGATTAAGTATTCAAAAGCCAGTGATCTTTAGCTGCTAATTTTAATTTTAATACCTCTTGAGTACGATTCTACTACACATGGATCTGTATGTTGTTGGATCTTCTTTTTTTTTTTTTTTTGCTTAATTCCAGTACAGAAAATGTTTTTTTTTAACAGCATTTACAGTCATTTTGGCTTAAGAACTAAGGCCTAAACATGACAAAATATTACTAATAACCAATAATACAAAATATTACAATACTAATTGGTACAAAATTATACTAACTATTTGTGAAAATTTCATTAAATATCTGCGTGTTCAATTACCGTAATTGAATTTTGCTGTTTTACAATTTTTTTAAAGAAATTTTTATTAAGTGCTAAGTAACTGCTAATGATTAGAAGAAATATATTTTGTTGGATTATATACGTATTGTAGATCAGTAAGCATAGTGTTACATATTATAAGTGTTATCAGCCATGTTGTCTATCACTTGATGTTTATTAAATTTTATAGCTCAGCTGTAAAATTTAAGCTATGAAACAGCTATTTAAAAAAATAAGGAAAAAATTAAAATTGAGTTTATTTATTTCATAATTTATTTTGTTACTATTTTTTAACATTTACGAAAATATAATCTGTGCATTTAATTAAATGGCTTCAATGGAAACAAAACTGTATAAAATAAAATTCATGAGAATTGTTTTTGTTTACTAATATCATTCTGTATTTTGCCACTAGAGGGTACTGTAACATTTGGATCACGTGTATCGAATTCCCAGTGTGCACTAGGAAGAAGAAGAAGAAGAAGAAGAAAGGGAACCCTCGCCATTTTGAATCGCTGTTGTCATTCACGATCATTAGACCTTGAATAATCAGCTAAAAACATCATTTCAACCTCATCAAATGTTTCAAGAAGTACTTGAGATAAGTTGTACAAAGAAAACGAAAGAAGACGTGACTCGAAAAACGGAATTTTAAACGCCAAACAAACACTTGTGACATTGGTAATGGACGCCATTGATGATCCGTTGTTGGAACGAAGACAATTGATGAGTAAGTCGATAAATGATTCAAGACAAAATGACACATTGGTAATCCTTTATTTTTATTTACTGTATTTCAGTCACTGAGTGGAGAAAAGTCAAAATGGACGGCGAAATAAGTGTCGGTTGGTCGGGTCGGATGTCGGATGTCGGATGTCGGATGTTGGCCGAAGTGGACTTTGAGATGATAAATGCGACAGAATCGCAACTGAACTTGAGATTGATATACGTCAACTCCGGGATATCGTGATGATGATGAAAATGCAGGTAAAATATTGCGAGAAATGACAGAAAAATGTGAAATTTTTTGTTATTGACTAAGTTCGAGTCGAAGATTATGCTGAAATTGTTAATTGACGACGAAGGCGATTGATTATTCTACTTCTGCCAGTTAGTATTGAAAATTAAGGAATTTTGAATGAAAAATTGAAAATTTGTGTTTAAATTATAAATTTGTAGCAAAAAATTGAAAGTTTCGTTGATTTTTCAGTGTAAATGGAAAATTTGTGTTTATTAATGGGGAAAAATGTAAATTTGTTAGAAAAATCATCAAATCTTAGTTTTAAATTATAAAATTGTGACAAAAAATGCAAACGTTAAATTTGAATTGATTTTTTATTATTTTTTTTAATTGGGAGAAATCATCGGCCAGTTCAGAGATGTACCATACACAAAGGAAAAAAAAAATTAAAATTTTATATATATTTTAATCTTTTTTTCATGATAATCAATTCGTAGCTGTAGCAGTTAAAACGTGTAAGATCGAAAGCGAACAATCAATGGGCGAAATGTTTCACTTCCTACTAAAATTATAAAAAAAATTTTTGGATTTGTTTACATTTTTAAAAGAAGAATTTCGTTTTGCTGCGAGAAAATATATTTTTATAAAATGTTAATTTTTATTTTAAGTGTATTTTGTAAGTTCACCACATTATACGATTTGTGAATGCGTTTCATTGATTTACACGTTATTTTTTGTTTGTTTGTTTGTTTGTTTCGTCTGTGTGAACTGTGATGGTATTTATTTAACAATTTTATACTAACAAAACCAATAATTTATTATTTAAGAAATTTTAAATTCAAGTAACATATTTTTTTATCCTAACTTTACAGAAATTCTGACTGTTTTTATCGGCGTTTTGACAATTTATTCCCGATTACGTTCCAACTTGACCAACATCCAGACTTCAATTTCCTGTTTACTCATATCACCTAAACTGGGCTGTCCGAGACTCAGTTTTTGACGTCATCGGTCACTAAATCAAAGGTAAATTTAAATTTTATTTTGTTTTTAAACTTTTGACTCGAAAATTAATTTTTTTTTTTAATTTTTTTAGGCAATTTTTGCGGCTTTATTCGAAGTTGATGCACAGGATAATATTATTCTGTGGTTGTTGTTCGACGAATTCAAATCCAAGCGGTAATATTCAAATTTATAAAATTTTTCAGTGACAATTTTATTAATTTTTTTTTTTTTTTTTGTTATCAGATTTCGTAGTGTTCGAGAATAATGTCGAAGGTGTTTTAATATGGTCTCGAGTTGAATTTATTTCACATTTGTTCGATATTTTTTCTTGCCGATTTCACAGTTTTTGGATTTTAGTTTTCATATTGTTGCACATATTTTTCCGATATTTATTCTGTTCATGTAAATGCAAATAAGTGGCTTTGGTTCAGTCTGAAGAAGTTCTATTTAACCAACTAAATGTTTTTAAATTTTATTTTATTTATTCTGTTCACGTAAGACCAAATATCAACAAAAATATTTGGCTTTGATTCAGTAACAAGTTTAAATGTTTTTACATTTATTTGCTATAATTATTTTACTCACTTTTGCCCACAAACTAATTGCTATTTATGTGGCTTTGGTTTCAAATACGATTGATTGTTATTTTCGAATTTGATTTCAATATGGATACTGCGATGTGATGATGATGATCGTTATATTTGTTGTAATTTCGTGAACGAAAAAAGTCAATTTCAACCATCGAAAATGGTATTTGTGCGTGCCACAAAGTTTGAATTTATTTAAATTTTAGTTTTTAATTTTCACACGGGTTAAAATAAGTTGTTCTCGCTGGTGTTGCAATGTGGTTTCCGTTGTAACATCAGCAAGAATAGCATTACTGTTAATTTTATATTTTTGCAAAAATTATTTTAATAATTTTATTAATTTTTATTTTTATGTTACTTAAATTGTAACCACATAATTTGCTGTTTTAAATTTTATTGTGTTATTTTTAAAAATGAATTAATTGTTTTGCTTGATCGAAATTTTGTATTTCTCTTATTATGATGAGTATTATTGGAGTGTATGATTCATTTTTCGCTTCTCCCAACATTGAAGTTGGATGATTTTGTTGAATTTGATTTAGTTTGCGGTTCAACATCGATGAAATGAGTTAATTACATGCAAGTTGTTATTGGTTCGTTCGGTTTACTATACTTGGGTCCGCAATTTTGATTGGTAAGAATTGTGTAAATATTATTTTTGGATTGGAGGTGCTCGGGTGAAACTTGATGAGGTTTTGTGAGTTTGATTTTTGGTGTTTTCTGTGCTCGTTCTTTGGAGAAGCAGGCGATTGGAATTGGCTGATGTTGTCTATGAGCAGCTGGCTTGTGGATTTGGAGCTGATTTTGTGAGATATTCGTGGTGGTGTCGAGTTTCGGGAATCACAGTGATTTTGATTTTCTCAGATGTTTTAGTTTTGTCAGTAATTGGTGTTGATGGTGGCAAATTCAATTTCCCAAACGTGTTGCAGTTGGCGATTGCGGCCTGTCTTTCGCTAATTTCGTGTCATTTAATTTGGTGTCAAGATTCGCAGCTTCCTCAATTGTTGGCAATTCCAGGTTCGACGTCTCTGTGTTGAGATTTGCTGTTTAGTCGACTGTTAGGACTTTCTGGCTCAGATATAAGAACGAGATTTAAAATGGCGTCGTCGTTATTTTGATGCGCTAGAGTTGTGAAATCAAGTAACCCCTTTTCTTCGTCCTTTTCCTATCAAATACCATTTTCCTAAAGTCACAACTGCCTTTACGAATTGGCGATCAGCCGCTCTCTGGTAGAACTCAATCGCTTTTTAGAGATCAAGTGGCAAACCGAATTTCTTTGCGTACAACTCTGCAATCGCATTTTCGGCGAGTCCGATTTGAGTTTTCACTTAGTAATTTTCATTAGCAACTTTAAAGAGTAGTTTGATGTTTTTAAGGACTTCAATGTCGAATCGATGAATGACAGATAAATTATAGAGCGCCAGTGCATTTCCGCAATCGGCCGCTTTACGTAACAGATCCTTTTTATTAAACCAGTGGAGCTCTGGCTCTGCTCAAGGCAACATTTCTATGTTTGTCTCTCTTCTTTCTTCTTTGCTTGCTAACTCACCAACACCAGAGAAGAGAGGGGTGTCATGGCCAGGGTGGGCCAGCCTCTCCAGGGACTAACCCGGTAGATTCTGAATCCCTCCATTGCCCTCTCTGCGTTGGCACTAACCGCGTCACTACTTATCTAATGTCCACTCCGAGGCGTAAAAAAGCGCTTTAAGAACTTCTCTGCTGCACCATCATTTGATGTGGTGTCGCCTAATCTTTAAAATGGCAATTTTCCTGTGATTTTGGGATTTAAATCACCATTTTATCTTTATTTGCAATTAAAGATACTCTAGAGTTTCTGCAAATGCGATTTCTTTGTCGGGTGTATTGTGAAAAATGCTCATTAACAAATCGCTGAAATTAATTTCTTTGGTATTTATTAGAAATTTTGCGTTTGACGTGGTTTGCCAGTTAACACTAACATTAGTCTTAAGTTAACCTCTGGCACATGGGCCTAACACTAACATTAGCCATAACTGCATAAAACTTGGTCGAGAAAACTGAATTTCCAATAATATGCTTCTACTCTTCCTGCTAGGATTGATCTGGTATCAGCCGATAGAAATAAAACATGATTTTTGTTCAGATATTTTGACAAGAAATCTTTTCTAATTACTCTTCTATCTAAAACCTCTTTGCACCAGCTTTGCTTAAGGCAACATCTCTTTCTTTGTACTCGCTCAAACTCGGATTTCATCTAGTCTATAATGTATTTAATTAAGATGGGACAAATTGAGTTCACACCTAACAGTTGACATTCTTATTCAGCAATTCATCTACAATGCACGAAACTACTTTACTGTGTGTTCGTAAATCATACACTTCTTAAAATTGGTGATTTCTTTTTCCGAAGAGAAGCGTGGATCTAAAAGTTTATCCATCAACACCAACTGTTTTTTGCCCTTTCTCGAAAGATTCTTGGGTAACTGGTAAAGTAAATTTTGTTTAAAAGTTTAATTTCAATGTGCGACGAAAGACAAAAACATAAGAACTTGTCCATGGCTTCAACCTGTCTTTCCCTGCTGAAATCTAAATTAGAGCAAATTGATGTCGCAACATGAGAACAGTCTTGTTTGAAAATCGGCATTTCATATTCGGTTGAAATAAGATCGTGAATCGCCATTTCGAAAAATTTCCACTCGTGAACTCTGTTTAAACATTTCATAAAAACCTGTCGTCTTGTTTCAACACTCGCGTCACCTAACAATAACCGGATGTTTGAAAAATGTCAAAACTTCTCGTTCTATCATGAAAAGTTTCACATCCAACTTCTGGAAAAAAATCCTTGACTTGAAATGTGATCAAATGTGACAGTTCAGAAATTCGATCACCTGCTCTTGGGTTAGGGTTTCGACTTCGATCACCTGCACTTGGACTTGGGGTTCGACTTTGATCACCTGCTCTTGGACTTGGGGTTCGACTTCGATCAATTGCTCTTGGACTTGGGGTTCGACTTCGATCAATTGCTCTTGGGCTTGGGGTTCGACTTCGATCAATTGCTCTTGGACTTGGGGTTCGACTTCGATCAATTGCTCTTGGGCTTGGGGTTTGACTTCGATTACTTCAAGAAGAAGATTCAGACGCGTTCTCTTAAAAGGTTGTGCCGATGTGCTACTTGTATGGTGGCTCTCTGTTGCTTCTCTCTCTTCTGTTTTTTTCAAAATGACGACAGAAAGTAATGTGGCCTCCTGTTAGCAACTAACAGGGCCTACTGGTTATCTTTTCTCTTCTTTTCTTGCTTGTTGATTTGTCTATTTCTGTTTTTGCTGTGCTGCTTCTTTTACATTTTATTTTTGTTGACTTGTTGACTTTTCTTTGGGTTTTATCTTGTTGATGAACCCTGTTTCAAGTTTATGTAAATGCCAATAATGAACTTTTGGATAAAGTATGATCTTATCATCTTCATCTGATTCCTCAGAACAGCATACTCTGTACTGGAAGTAACCAGCATACTTATTTTTGTTCTCATCAGTTGCTTTCAAGGACAGAAATGCTTTCTCTTTTTTACTTCCTTAGTCACCCTTCTTGTAAATATGAGACCGACAGGTGGTAAAAGAATGAGAGAGGTTTATGTCGTTTTCACAAGGGGTGTAAACAAAACTTTTGTTTACAAAAGTGTAGAATACAGCTACGACATTAACTGATAGATTTCTGAATATATTTAAATATTCAATTGTAGCATGTAATCAGTTAGTAAGTGTTTGGATAATTACGAATGACACCAAGATGCTCGTTTTTGGTGGTGGATACGATTTTAAAATGGGATAAGAAAAACAAAATAGGGCAAATGGTGCGTATTATTGACTTGCTGTTAGCGTAAAAACAAATTTACGCCACTTCTATAAACAAAAATTAGCTGAATTTAAAAAGAAAAAAAACTTTAAAATAAATTACATAACGAACAAGTTTTTTCTAATATTAAAAACCTATTAAATTTAGAAAAACAACAGAATTATAGGGACAGAAACAACAAGCCGAGCCAAATGCACTTGCCAAGTAACCCTAACTGCTACAATCAAAAAACCCAAAAAATGTCACTTATAAATAAGTCCTTAAAGGTCCAATGCCTACCCAGCACTTACCAAAGATCTTCTCACAGACTTTGATGATGTTTTTTGTGACTGGGAGGCCATTACTTGTAAGCCTTTAATCTAAACCTAGTTTAAGCCTTTTTTGTACATGATGTTGCGTCTCTGAAGGCGCCATGTGAACTTGAACTGAGACATTTTTAGATCTAAGATTAGGTTCAAAGTTACAAATTCGTACTTACAATTAAGCTTTTTAGCTAAACCTACTTTAAGTCTTTTGCTATGTGATACTGTATGCTTTCATTCTTACTATGTTACATAAGTTCTAACTTCTAGATTAAGATTAGGTTTATGTTTATATATTTCTACTTAAATTTAAACCTTTTATTTGTTTCTAGTTAAGCCTGTATTTTGTTTCTAGTTTAAGCCTTTTAGTACATGACCATTCTTATGGAATGCTTCCTTTATTGATATATCATCATTCTTGATTGTTACTCACAATGATGTTATGCTATTGTAGTAAGGTTTCTTTGCAACTGAAATATCATTATTATCATTATTTCTTGGCTTCTTCTTCAATTAGCTTTTTAATCTCTGGCACTTGAGTCTTATCCTGGGACTTGTATCTTTCTACTCATTTCTATATTGTGTTTCAATTAACTTTTCTGATTGCTTTGGGTTGGTTTTTCAGTATGTCTTTTCACTTGTTTATATTCAATTTTTCAATTTTCAATTTTCAATTTTTCAATTTTTCAATTTCAACTAACTGTACATTGACTTTTATGATCGCTTTAGTTAGCTTTTTGTTGATCTTTTTATATATTTCTATTCGGTTTTTCAACTAAACTTTTCATTGGTTTTTATGTCTGCACAAACTTCACCATCGTTTTCTCTGGTTGACTGCTTACTGGGTGTTATTTACCTTTTAATGTGAATATCTTGTCTTTTGATTTTGATAAAGATAAAAGATTAAACATGATTATAATTTCTTTTTGCCTTAATTCACAAGTAATTTATCTAGAAGTTTGTGTAGAACTTTTCTCTGAAGGAGCTTTAGTTTTGGGGTTCCACAAATGTTTTTGAAAGAATTCAATTTTGCGATTCCGCATAATTGGCGAATAATTGTACGTAGTCGGTTTTACTAATTCACAATTATCATATATACAGTAGATGGCGATATGTATGGTGGAATTACACGTTTTTTTAAATAATTTTGTTTTTTGATGTGGCGCTTGCTTAAATGGCGTAGTAGTAATGGGATTTGCGAGAACAAATCTGCCACATTTCTAGCAGAACCCTGCCATAACTCTGTGTAAGTCGTATATTAGTTGTAATTAGATTATAATAAAGTTGTTTGTGTAGTACAATATCTTTCAGTCTTTATTATAATCCTACAAATAACAAATCAATATATCCAGAATATCAATTTCAAAGCCATACATGAAAACAGTGTAAATCAAAAGAATAAGAAGTATTACTGCCGTCGGTTGGATAGCTGGAGTGCAGATCTATTTTAAAATAAATAATATTATTTACGTAACCTTGGACCAACTATCTAATGGACTGTTTTTGCGGTTCGGAGAATTGATGAACAGAAGACAATGCAGTTAGTGGAAGCAGCGGGAGGGACTGGTGGGACTTAGTATGTAAGGAGTTAGTCCCTGGGAAGGCTGACCCGTATCAGTCAATACCTACACCTTCTCCGGTGTTAGATAGACTAGGGGAATTAAGTTAGCCCCGTTGGTCCAGGTACCGGAGGAGTACAAGCTAAGATGGTTAAGTCTCTGTGGATGCCAGCCCATCTCACCCGTACACCCACCTTCTCTGGTGTCCAAGCGGCTCTGGGGACTAGTTAGCCCAGAGCCTAAGTGTAGTACAATATCTTTCAGTCTTTATTTTAATCCTACAAATAACAAATCAATATATCCAGAATATCAATTTCAAAGCCATACATGAAAACAGTGTAAATCAAAAGAATAAGAAGTATTACTGCCGTCGGTTGGATAGCTGGAGTGCAGATCTATTTTAAAATAAATAATATTATTTACGTAACCTTGGACCAACTATCTAATGGACTGTCAACTTAGCCCAAAACCGAAAGCCAATGTTATGGCATCTACAGCAGTGCAATCAAATATTTCTGTCAGAATTTTTTTTATATCGGATCGAATTTGTCTATAATCCGATCTGATTCGATTCGATTATATCCAAAAGCCAATTCTAACTAAATTCTAATTCTGATGTCATAGTATTAGCTTCCAGTTCATAAAACTGTTCTTTCAAAATCTAACTAAAGTCGTGGTCAATATAACAAGTCCCAAGAGCCAAGGCTTGTGATTGGTCAGGGAAATAGGCTCATCAGGATTGGTCTAGAGCCTAATCACTCCACATTGTATTACTCCTCAATGCATGAGTCATGGATCTTACTCTAGGTCAGGATCACTTTATCTTAATAAAGGG
>JAQFZP010000715.1:0-28340 GCA_034695745.1 Geophilus truncorum | reverse complement strand
ATTTGCACACTTTAAAATCTTGACTGGAAAAACGACGGGTGACGTCACTTGATGTACTCGTATAATTGCGTAGCAGGAATTACACCACCACACATGGAAAATACAACTACTTCAACCGTTTTTCCAATCATAAATAGGGGATTTTGCCTTTTTCGCATTTCTTCTTTTTAGGCTTATTGAGTGGAAATGGAAGCAAATACAAAGTGCATTTCCTATAATGCAATGACCTTCATTCAAACATGACTTTTTTTCTCATGGTGGTGGTGGTGGTGGTGGTGGAAAAAATATACACTTCTAAAATAAAATATTAGTAATATCAATTTAATGCTAAAAATAACATTTTTACATATTTCTATGTAATTAATTTAAATTTTTTTAAATTTTTTTATATATAAAAATATTTTTTTTGGGGTTATTAAATGGGAGTGATTAATCGCTGGTTATTTATGGTATGGATAAATAGTGAGGGAATGCTTTGATTGACATTTCCCTACGTCAGTGACTGTTGTGGGGGCGCGGGGGCCGTCACACGACCAAGGACTCGGCGCGTTCGCTCGACTGGAAAGTAGGTCAGCAGCCTGACTGTTATAAACTTGCATCTATTGAGGTTAGAACTTAAAGAGGAAAAGATGGTCGCCAGACTAAAATAATTACCCCTTTCTTTATTTTTTTTAAACATTTTTTTAAATTTTTTTTTTTTTTTTTTACGTAGAATATTTTTAACTGTCTATAAATAAAGGACATTTTATTTTTTTTTAAATTAGAAAATGTTAATTATTTCTTTTACAAAGGAAAAATTTAGTTTCTTTAACTTCAAGGTTTTTGTTGAAATTCCAATCACTTTTTTTATTTTTTTATATATATATATATATATAAATTTAATTCAATTTATTTCCAAACACTATTGACCATTTTCCTGTAAGCCTAACGTGTCCCTGGCTCCTTCAACGAGAAAATAACAAGTGAGTTTGATTCAAGGTTGTCTGCATCACTCAGGGTTGTCTGGAGAAGATTTCTAGTTACAAACAGGGACAAATAAGCCTAAATATTCAATGTTTTCTTTCCCTTAATTAAAAATGGGTTCCAAACAATAATAATAACAACAGAAAGAGGATGAGGAAAAATGGCTGACTTGATTCGCGGGGTAATGTGAAAAAAAATGCTCAGTTTATTGACAGTGACCTTCTCAACGTGGCCTGGAGGATAGGGTGGGGTAGTGAGGAAGGGAAGCCACCCAGGGTACTCAGGTGGAACTGGTGACCCTCAACTTGGCATATCTCCAACTAGGTCATTTATGGGGGTGGCGAATTGAAAAATATGTTCGCCTTTTTCGTTTTGTTTGATTTTTTCCTTCCCGCCGGTTATTTTTAGTTTGATGACTTTTCAATTGAGTTGAGGAGCAAAGTGAAGGTTGTCAGAGGTCGTTTGCAGACCGGAAACCAACAGTTTTTGCTCTTCTGGGGGTTTTCTCGTAGATCGGTTTCATCTTTAGATTGAAATTTCTTAGTTATGCGAGAGAAGGAGGAGGAGGAGAAATATTTCTTAAGGTCGGCAGCGTTTACTTTGGCCATATGCGATTTGTCACAAGACATAACAAAATAACAAAGTTATAGATATTAAATCACTATAAAAGTTCTACTCACACTTCGTTATAAAACCAAGATAGGTTTCTGAAAAGTTGGCTGTAAAACGAAATTGCTGTATAACGAATCATAATACAGTCAAACCTCGATTTAGCGTAAACCCCGTTCTAGCGTAATTTTTTTTTCCAGCATAACGTTGACAACTTAAAACTTACTCGCTTGTAGCGTGAAGCCGTGAACTCTGATGTAGAGTCAGTTTTCAGCCGGTCCGAACAATAACGCTATATCGAGGTTTGACTGTACATACATAGGAAATTATCCGACTTTTATGGTTTTGGTTATATATTGAAAAAATTAGTTTGTAAATCGAAACTTAGCCATAATTAGGAAAGACTGTTATAGCGAAACGCTGTACAAGTATAAAGAGCGGCTGTATAGCGAGGTATGAGTGTATTAAGTAATGTTGGGGTTACGGAGAAATCAACGTTCAAAGTCAGTGTAGATACGTAAAGATGTGAGAAAAGTGGTTTTTACACGATTAATAAAAATTGGGTATAGTTGTTATAAGTGTTTTCCACTGTGACACTCGAGCTTTCTTCACTGGCTTACTGACCTCATCTTAAGGAACTGGTTTAAGATGCAAGTTACATTGACTTATATCCCCAGGCCATTACGCAGCCATTGCTCCTCGGACGACAATCATAGAAAATTACGAATAGGCTTTTATTATATTTTCATTTCGTACAGTACAGTATTTCCCGTATTTTTTTAAAATGTTTTTCTCTGATGAGGAAAAGTGATATTACGGTTTAGTATTAGTGTTATTATAGATGTTTAATTGGGGGTTTACGCAGGAAAGAAAAGACTAGATATCTATTAGCAAGAGCTGCAAAGCAGGAAATTGATGTTTTTGCATTGATGTAAATCATTACTCATGTCTTTAAAATGATGATTGAGAGTTTATGCGTATTAATTTTTATTGCTGGTTTACTTAAATTGCTTAATTAATTCCCGGGATTTGGTCTGGTGGTCACAAGATGAGTTATTTTCTCTAACGGTGAATAAATAGGCTTAAAAAATGGTGATAACTTCAATTTGGAGTCATTGACTTGCTGGAAAACTTGAATCGTGTTTAAATGTGTGTGAAAACTGAAGAAAAAAAATAAGCTTAATTTAAGTTTAAGGTAATTTAAGCCAATTTACATTATACAACATATCTCAAGTTAAAAAAAAAAATAATGTAAAAATATTTGTTTTGATTATAATTTCGATATAAATATTGATTATTAGTACAAAATAAATTTAAAAATAAATTTTAGGTTTATTTAGTAATATTATTATTACGAAATAAACGTTAAAATAAGTCTAAAATATCTCCTAGTGGAAGATGATTACATATTACAATCATCTAACCCTAATAAGCCTAAAAGTATAAGTGCATTAAATGGGTTGCACGAAAATAAAAAAAAAAAAAAAAAAAAAAAAAAAAAAGAGAGAGAAGAAAATGACTATTTTTCAAGTACAAGTTGAACAGTTGTTGTTTTTCAATGTTTACTCTTCCAGTTTGGGTGCACTTCCTACTTCCTTCTCACATTTTAGACGTTTATACCTGCCCTTACCTTCTCTGCCAGCTGGGGAGGGATATTAGGTCACTGACCCATTTGATTTCTGTGCCATCGCCTAGGGTCGCCATTTTTTCCCGTTTTTTTTTTTTTCTCTTTTTCCTTTGCCATTGAAATAAATTCTCAATTTCCAACGTGGCCGTTCACCTCCAGGGGTGGGGGGTCATTGGCTGGTGACGTCATCAACGCTACTAGGCCACTAGGGTTGGGGTTGAAACCCACATACCAAAACGTGGGTAGGAATGAGAGCAGACTCCAGTTTGAGCGTCCGTACCAGTCGTTGCTAGGAACCCACGGGTTCCTGACAACCGTCTTTGTGTTCTCGAGCGGCTTAGTGGACGTCAAAGTGTGGGGAAAAGGCGTTTTGGACTTACGGATTACTACTGTACCAGTCTTCTCGACTTTATTTCCCTCCTTCGAGAACTTTTCACATTTTTTACACTTTTTGGACTCATTTCTGGACATCTTGTAAGTACATACAAGTAATTAACTTTGGGTTTTAAGGAATTTGAAGGTTCTTCGAAGGAGTGGTGTTAAAAGGGGTGACCCTTGAACTTGGTGACCTTTAAGTGGAAGGGTCAGTGTGATTTGTATTTAAAAGTTAAAACTAAAAAAAAAAAAAAAAAATTTTTTTCTCTTTTAGAGTATAAAATATCAAATAATATCTTTCCTAATCTAGGAAATGGGATTTTTATTTCTGATATTCAGCTATTTCCTAGATGTGTTTTTATCAAGGCACAAGTTGTCAATGCGTTATAGAACAAAAGGAGCCCTCCCTGTATCGATATTGTCATGGAAACAGGTGTTTTCAGCAGCTTGGCTCAGAGGTCAACGACCTGACTCAACTGCAATAAAAGTCGCATTTATTCGCTCAAAAATCATCGACAATCAGCACCTCCTCGTGACGAATCGACACAACAAAGATAAACAAACGAAATCAATTATTTTCTCAAAAAAAAAAAATTAGGCCTATTTTGTCAGTCTCTTTGATTTACACACCATATGCTATGATGCCCTCCCCCAAGGTCAATGCCAGTGGGAAGAGGGGGAAGGAATAATAACAGTCAGTTGTGGGGTTTCTTTCCTCAATACCAGATGGTTCCCGTACCAGCTCGGTATAGGTTTTAACCACAGGTAGGATTGATTTTCAAGCACTAGTTGGTGTAAAAATGACATTTCTCACTCTAGCTGGTATCAGGCCATTAGGAGGGAAAAAAATGAATTTCTTATCTGTAATTATTATTAGAGAAATTTGTGCTCAAAGGTAAACGAACTCATTTATTCACCTATTTTAGATCTAGTTAAGTGTAGCGCGAAACGGGGACGAAGAAAGCTGAAAACGTGCATTTAACAGTGCTTGGCAGTGTTGACAATCGGGCGGCCATTGACCCTTGTGGAGTGGGAGGAAATGGGATTATGGGAAATAGTGGAGAAGAAAAAAAAACATTTTTTGGGGGGTTTTGTGTGTTGATGTGCGATCTAGGTTAGGATTAAGCACGAAGTTGAAGTTTAATTGTTGAGTTTGACACCAGGGTGGGCGGCCGAGTGAAGTTTCTGGGTTGTTGTGAGTGAGGAATTTGGGTTTCTTGTATTTATGGGGCTATTCTTCTGGATTTGGGTTAATTTGGTTGAAGTTGAAGGTTTTTGACTTTGAATTTTCATTGTTTTTATCGATTTCGACGGAGATTGTGGTGTTGGTATGCACATGCGCAGATGTGGTGGAAATGTTTTTTGTTTAATTTTTAAAAGTTATTTGTCTTGGAATGAGTGGAAATGAAGGAATAACGGCGATTGGCCATGCATGAATTGGGTGAATGTGTTATTGTTCGTGAGTGGTTGGTTTCTTCGCTTTTATCCAGTCTCTTTTTTCCCGCGCGAACGTTTCCTCAATGAACCAAATGATGACTTCCGGGAGCAATGACCGCCCCTCTCACTACCTTTGCTAACGTTCCCCCTCAACCCGCAGCTTTCCCGCACGTTGCGAAAAAACGTAAACAAAGAAAACATGGCGACCTTTGCACTCTTCGTGTGTTTTAATTTACAAGTGACATCTGTTAGTAAAATTTACATTTTTCCAGTCAGTTTTTTTTTATTTATTTATTTTTAATGGGGTCTAGAAGTCGGAAATCGTTAGTTTGAAGCATTTTCTGTTTTATTTTTAAGATTTGCCAGGTTATTTCAGCGCTTATTTATTTTTAAACTTGTCTTTGTTTGATGCGAGCGTTTGAGTCAATAACTCGTGCATGACCTGACCAAATTGATCGAATGACGTCAAAAGGTTCACGCGCAACTAGTGGGCGGGAAAAATGTCTCGCAGATCGATACGTTCAACTACAAGACGCTGGCTGGGTGCCAAATATAAGTTCGATTTACGTCACAATGACGTGTACCGTTGCGAAATTTGAGCTTTTCGTGGAAAGTGACAATTTGATGACATTTGTAATCTGAAAAATGTCAAAAAAAATCACATTGTAAGAAAAAAAAAATTTCAGCAATTTTTATAATTTTTTATCAACCAAAAAAAAAAAAAAAAAAAAATATCAAAGTTTTTCCAAAATGAGTCACAATCTCAAAATAACTTTTACATCATAAACCCACAATTTAAAACACATTAAACTAAACTTAAATTAAATTCAACACTCAAAAACCTCTTCAATTTGAACTCTAAAACTATTTTTTATTTATATTTCCACCGCGCCAGCCGCCAAACCAAACCACCAAAACAAACCCCATTTCACTCTATTGACAAGCGCGCCACACAGTCGCAGCGGCGAAATGCGAAACGAGTCCCTGAATGAGGTGAATGCCCTCCGCGTGTTTGCGGAAGAGTTGAAGCGCGTGCGCGACTCTGCCGCGCGCCGTTACATCATCGACCGCCGAACGAGGTCATTCACCCTATGGTGGTGATGGTGTTTTGCTGTGGCGGCCATCTTGCCAAAGACTTATCACCGCGGCAGGGGCCGGGGGACGCAACTTTAACGAGTTTCTTTATTTTGTTTACCTTTTTATTTATTTATTTCTCAACCTCAAGTGTCTGGAGGTGGGGGTGGGGAGTGGGGTGGGGAACAAGGTCAAGCAAGATGGAGGACGCGGCCCAGTCGAATAGGCGAAGAAAGAATGGGTTTCTATAGCAACGGGCGCGAATTTTGCTTTGTTTATTGTGATGAAGAGTGAATTTGCTGTGATAGTGACACAGTGGCCAAGAGAAGATGTCAGGTGTAAATTGACCTGAGGCTAGGGCTCAGTTGGTTAGTGTGGAAACCAGTTTTCTAAGATACAAAGCCCCGAGGCGCTCTTTATTTCTCAGGTGGTTCCAGTTGGGCGGGGTCCTTTTGTTACTTGTCGGTCATTGACATTTGGAAGATGTTGAGAATGGATTATAATTATTTTTATACTTCAAAATCCATCGGGAAAACTAAATCGCAAAGGTCGTTCAACCCTTTTACAACTTGTTTTATTTTATTTTTTTTTTTTTTTGATAGAAAAGAGCTAATTTTAGAAATAACTCGGTTGAAGTCGGGGTTTTTACCTTTATCGATATAAGTCTTTAATTTAATGAAAATAAAATTAATCAATTTTAACATTTAATTTTTTCTTTTTGGTTTTTAAAAATTTTTTTGATAGAAAAGAGCTAAATTTAGACGAAACGTTGTTAAATTCGGGGTTTTTACTTTTATCGATTTATTTAAGCTTTTTAATTTAATGAAAATAATTTTTTTTTCTTTTGATTAATACCAACTTTAAAAAACACTTTTCCTGCTCTTTCGGATTTCCTATATGACATAATGACAAAATTTTTAAAAAATAATTTTTTTTTTTTTGTAAGTGGGAAAAAAAAAATTTATTCAATTTACCCCTTCCTCACTTTTTTTTTCGAGTATAATTTGTAAAATCCCTTTGAAAAATTTCTCAATCTCTTTTTATTGACTCTGCTCTCTCATTCGCTGGCTAAAGTGTGCCACGGAGGTGAATGACCTGCCGGCGTAAACAGACGCGCGCGTTCCTCACTACTCTACTCCACAGCTATCAAACTGCAATCCTCTCTCCTCCAAGAAGGGACCATCTTACGCCATTGAGGAAGCCGACATTTTTTCTTTTTTTTCTCAAACTTCTTTGTTTTTCCAACTCGTCTTGGCCTCTTTGAGCCATTTGGAGGTGACTCCGTCTTAACTGTGGCCCATTTTACCCTCCAATGAGGTTAAGGCTTTTTACCGGTGCCAGGCTGTGGCCATGCGGCATTTGTTGTTCGTAACGCGGCATGGAATGAACGTCGTTTGACCCTGTGCAGTGAAACCCTTTGGAGATACACAAATTTTGGATTTTTAGTTTTTTTTTTTGCATTTTGGATTTTTCTCATTCTTGGATTGTTGTGATGGATGAAAGTGTGTGGGTGATGGATACGAGGATGAGTTTGGTCAGGTAGGAGCACATTTAAGCACAATTTCTTACTTTTTAAGATAAGTGGTGACGATTTTCAATGTTAACCTATGGCGTTTAGGGTTATTTTTATTTTCCCTGTTTCAAAGTGAAATATCTCCACTGATGCGAGTGAATAATTGTATTTAGAGGAAGAATGCATTACATAATGGATAAATATCGATGTTTAATAAGGAATTATCGGTTGTGAGCGAGGAATAAGAAGGATAAATGGTTTTAAGGTAGAGAAAGCATTGACCCTTGGTTAGCGGTGCGGCCAGTTGCCTTTCTTTCTCTGTTTTTGTGGTCAGTGGCGTCTTTTGCGCGCCCCATTTCAAGGTCATTATTCCCGTGACCCAATTTAGAGTAGGCAGACAGTGAGAGACGCGGTTCTTTACCTAGCTGACTGCGATGCGTGACGTCATTTGATAATCGCATAGTGAAAGTGACGTCACGCAAAGTTGAGCGATGCGTTGGCGGTGGGTTGACCTCAGCCGAGGTCATTAACCCTTTGCTCCCAATCGAGAGAAGCAGATGGAGTGGAATAAATTTTGATAATTTTCTTTATTCGATGTGGGTCAGTGAAAGGATTGTGAGGTGGGAAGGATTGGAAAAAATTACTCTCTTAACCTCGTTTCTTCACTTGTAACGTGATCGTTTTAACTCTTTGAACACTCGGAGGTCGTTAGTTAATTTGCCTGCATTGCGCGGTTCCTTGACCCATTCTTATGGTCCTTGACGATGAAGGGCAACTTGACCGTTGGGTTAAGATCCCTTTTTGGGGATGTGATCTCTGGCGAACTTTATGGTTCATTTTTTTTCTTGTTTGTTTGTTTGTTTGCTTGCTTGTTGAAATTTTGAAGTAAAATAAAAAGTTGAAAAAAGATAGATGTTTTTTGGATTTTTTTTTTATTTTTATTGCAACGGAAAAAAGATGATATATGATAAAAGGATGAAATTTAGATTTAGGTGGCTTTTGACTTGGAATAGCAACAAATTACTTAAAATTAACAATCAAATTACTCAAAGTTTGGTATTTTGGTAGGTAGATTTTTGGTCTATGGTAAAAACTAAATTAACAAAAATTTAGATACTTAATTTTTGATAATTTGAGTAATTTTGCTGGATGAATTTTTATTCTAAAAACTGTTCACATTTTAAATAAAATTGTGTAAACCACAAAATTGAATATCTCACACTGTTACGCAAAAAATGTTCTATCTTGCTATTGAAATTCAAATTTGTTTGTACGTATTGCAGCAAAAACAACTCGTTTGATAAGAGGGTTACTTTATTTTTAAATAATTTAAGTACAGAATCAGGGTTAGAAGTATCAGCAATTGCCGACATAAAAGAAGTCGACTCTGTTTATTGTAGTGCTGTATCGTTAGTTCGCCCTCTAGTGTTAAAATTAGGCACTCGAATGCAAAGCCAAAAAGTAAAAAGTTACTAGTTCTGGCAAGCAATTTTTAATGTCTTCAGCTACAAATTATTGCAGATTTCTCTCTTTGTTGTAATGCTATATCTTTAGTTGGCGCACTTCGCCGACGCCAAAAAGTAAAGAGCTACTGGTTCTGGCAAGCATTTTGTAATGTCTTCAGCTAGAAATTATTGCAGATCTTTCTTTATCTAGTAAAATGAATACCGATTAGTAATGCTCATATTTTTATTTCTTCTCTTAAATAGGAAGTATGGTCCTGACTCTTGAATACTGCCCCTGCAAAATGAGTTTGTTTCAAGATCTCAAACTGAAACGGCGGAAAGTGGACACGCGCGGTAGCAGCGATGGCGAATCGCTCGTCGACGCCAACTCTTCGTCACCGGACAGCGTCGTGGGCGCCGAAGTGCACAGTAGCAGCAAGTCCGGCTCGGACGCTTCGCCCAAGGCATCGTCTTCGGAGATGTCCGCCTCACCCAACCCCTTACCCGACACTCTCTCACGACTAAACCCGGGTCATTCTGAACACTCGGCGCCGGAAATGGAGATGAAGCCGCCCGTTTCCGGCTCACCCCGGGCCAAGTCCGCCGACATCGACGCCGAAGAACGCACCGCCCACAAAGAACGCGGGCGCGGCGGGGTCTTCGACGGCGGCGGCGGCGGCGGAAGCGGGGGCGACGTGGACGGCGCCAGCCACGACCGGGAGCTCGACCTGAGCTCTCGCCGGCGCAGTCTGAGCTTTGAGCCGCGGAGTCCCTCGTGGACTCCGAGCAAGGGCAACGGCACGTTCAGGGCCGGGCACCCGACGCACCCCCCACCGTTACACCTGAGCCCCGAGGAAGACAAGGCGGGGGCCAAGTACGCGACGGTGCCGCGGTACCGCACTTCGCCGGCCCTAGTCATGGGAGAATCGGGAGGCGTGCGGACCATGGTGTGGACATCTCAAGGACCCAGCACGACGACGACGAGCGGCATGCAGCCGCGGCCGGACGACATGGAGGCTGAGCAGGCAGTGCGGCTGAGCATCGACGGACTGCTCAGCCTGGGACAGGAGCGGCGGCTCTCGCCCACGCAGCTCAGTCCGAGCAGCAGCTCGTGCGGCAGCTCGGCCATCTCGCCGGGCGGCATGCGGCCGCACTACAGCTATCCATCGTCGGCAGGTGGGGAAAAGCATTCTCCTACTCACAAGTATGGGACTCTTGGCGTGAACGGATCTGGCAATCGATTTGCAGGCACACCGACGGCCGCCACGTCCAGCAGCAGTGCCCTCATGGTGGCCTACTCGACGCCCTCGTCGTCCACGTGCGGCCCGTCCAGCAGTCGGAGCGGCGGCCTCAACATGGAGCGGTTGTGGGCCACCGACAGCCAGGCACTCAATCTCACGGTCGGCGGATGGGGCAGGCAGAACGGCGACGCGCCCGCTCCCAGCACGTCGTCTTCGGCCATGACGCCCACGTCCACGCGTGGCGTCTTGAAGGAGGGGGGCGAAGAGGAGGAGGAAGACCAGCCCATGATTTGTATGATTTGTGATGATAAAGCTACAGGATTGCATTATGGGATTATTACTTGTGAAGGGTAAGATTTAAGACTTTTTTGTTTATTTAAAAAAGAGTTTATTGCATTTTTTAATTTTAAATCACAGTTTTGCCCCTTTTGGTTGCTTAATTTTTGCGTTTTGAGGTTTGATAGGTTTAATTACGTGACTGGAACGAAAGATGTACAAGGAAGAGTAACTGTTGTCAACCGTCTGTGTTGGATATAGAAAGTGACAGTTATAGTGTCACAAGTGGTGCTTGTATGAGATAAAATTTATTTTTATATATATAAAAAAAAAAAATCAGGAAATTTCAAATTTTTTTTATTTTTATACATGAATTGATTTTGTTGTTATTTACAACTGCGACGGTTGACATGTCACGAAATGGGTTAAAGTTGATTGTTTCTGGTTGTTTTGCAATGGCTGTGATTAAACGTTTAATTGTCTAGTTTTCTCACCTATAGAGTTGAGTCGGCGGCATCGTTGGCTGTAACCCTGGTAACAAATTCTATGTTATACCAAATACCAGATGTCGGATCGTTGCCACGCAACCATTTTTATTTCTATCTATTTATTTTCCGTTTTCCTTGTTTATATTTATTTTCTACTCAAAAAATAAAGTATCAAATATTTTATTTTTTTAAATTTAATTTAATTTTTTTTTTTTTTATCTTTCAAAGATTTTCAAATTTGACGTCATTTTTTTTTAAATAATTTTATTTTCTTTTTTTCATTTTATCCATTTTTTATATTTTTTTCTTAGATTTGTAGTTTTCGCTGTTTTTTAATTATTATTTTATAGATATTATTTTACAAAACTTGATTTATTCCATTGTGTGTCCTTGCACTTTAATCACTTGCAAAGCAAAAAAATCAAAATATTAACGGGTCTCGAGATAATTACTGGTTTGATTTGTTTGATAAGAAATGAGTTGCGGTCGCACTTTAGAATAAATTCCCCTTTTTTTTGTCTTTTCGATCATTCTATCTGATTTCTCTTACAGGTGCAAAGGATTTTTCAAGCGGACTGTGCAAAACAAACGGATTTACACTTGCGTCGCTGATGGAAACTGCGAAATCACTAAAGCGCAAAGGAACAGGTGTCAGTTTTGTCGATTTCAAAAGTGTCTGAGGCAAGGAATGGTTTTAGCAGGTGAGTTTTGTTTTAGTGATGTAAGATTTTCGAAAAGTAAAATACAATTTTTTTTAACTTGTATTATATTTGTTTATAGCTGTCAGAGAAGACCGAATGCCAGGTGGGAGGAATTCTGGCGCTGTTTATAATTTATACAAAGTAAGTTTTTCTACTTTTACTTCCGGGTCCTTCTTTTTTATTGGGAGAAGTGGGTCGTTTAGAGTCGGTTTTTGGTTCCATTGTGTTGTTTTTAGGGGTAAGTTTAATGTTAATTGGTGATATTGATCACAGGTGGCGTCATCGAGTGATTTTTGCGTAACCGGGAAATGAAATGAATCATTTTTTTCGCGGAAGTTAACATTTAAGTGATGTAAGAGTGAGAGTAGCGATTGATGACGTCACGTAATTTTTTTATTTTTTTTTTAGTTGTTAAAAGGTTATTTTAGTATTATTATTATTAAGTATGGGCGGGATTTAGATGAAGAGAAATCGATGAGGTTCGTAGAAATGTTGTTGGTGTAGTTTTAAGTAGAGATTTTACTATTTTAGGAGATTTTATTGATTTATGGGGATTTATAAACTGTATAAAGATTTTTTTTAAATTGTTTTATAAAGATGTTGAAGAGATTTTTTTGATTTTAAATAATTTTTGAAAATTTACACTTTTTTAATATATATTATTTTTTTTTTATTTTTTTTTAGATTCAAAAATATTATTTAGTGATTTTTATGATTTATAAAGATTTACATAGATTTACTAAGATTTTCTTTCTTTATAGTGATTTTTGAATATTAACAGATATATATGAAGATTTACGGAGATTTTGTTACGATTTAGTGATTTTTGTATAGAATGTTGAAATTTGACAGTTTTAAGGTTTTGTAGACATTTTCGAATATAAACCGCGGAAAATTAAAAAAAAAAAAAAAAATAAAACACAAATTTCTCATCACCTTCAACACAAACTCATCTATTCTTTTGTGCACCGCAGGTAAAATACAAAAAACACAAAAAAGCGCAGAAAAACGGGCAGATCAAGCAGGTGACGCCACCCCTGTCACTATCAGCCAGCCCGACTCTAGCTGAGAAATCGAAACTCATGCCCCAAGACGCTGTGAACGGACAAATCTTGAAGATCGCGCTCACGAGTCCCGGTGAAGTGGTGCATTTACGCCAAATGCTCGAAAACGCCGTGACGAGTTCGCGCGACCGACACCTGAGCTGTGACCAAGCACACGCTCTCATCAACCAACTCGTGGACTGCGACGACCTGGAGGACATCGCCGTACTGCGCAACCTGGAGGAGCTGCTCGACAACAAGTCGGATTTGTCTCAGAAGCTGTGCCAGATCGGCGACAGCATTGTGTACAAATTAGTCCAATGGACCAAAAGACTCCCCTTCTACAACGAACTGGCCGTCGACGTCCACACTCAGCTGCTCACTCACAAATGGCCTGAACTGCTCGTGCTCACCACGTCGGCCTACCGAGCCATGCAGAGCAACGTAAGAGCGAGCGGCGAGGCGGCGACCTCGGCGGCCACCGCGGGCAACGGCGGCGGCTCCGGCAACTCGGGCTCGGGCTCCGGCTCGGGTTCCGGCTCGGGCTCGGGCTCGGGTTCGGGTTCCGGTGGCGACGACGATAGGTCGCAGCTCGACTTCAACACGGAGATTGCGAGGAAACTGGACATGTTGCAGTCGTATCTGACTTCGATGATGGGGAAACCCATAACGAAAGAACAGTTGCAGGAGGAAGTGGGTCTTTTAGTAGAGAAGATCACTTTAGTCACTCTCATGTTTCGACGTCTGAAGTTGACAATTGAGGAATACGTGTGCCTCAAAGTGATCGCAATGCTCAATCAAGGTGAGTTTTGTTTTTCGTGTAATGCAGGGAAGTTTTATCTGGTTGAGGTCGGCTTAACTGCAATACAGCATTTTTATACATAACATGCAATGCGATTTCAAAGGAATTATACAGTTTCAACATTGTGTTACATCAAAACTATTTTTTTTTTTTGCTCAATTCCAGCATGCAAAATTCTTTTTTAACAGTATTTACAGCCATTTTGGCTTGTCTGTCACGTGATGGATGACGTCATAGTTGCGTATGGGCAAAATAAACTTTGAGTTTCTCTACAAACCCATGTAAAGTAAATATCAATACAATATCTACAATAGTTTTGATGTAATACAATGTTGAAACTATATTTATTTTATAATCACCCTGTATAATAGAGGTTTTGTTCAAAGGGTTCGTTCATCTTTAAGCTATTTTTAAAGCGTTGATTTTTTTTTTTTTTTTTTTTGGGGGTTGTTTTCACCTGTGATGCGATCGGTTGCTCAACTCTCTGGTTGTCCTCCGTTATACAGATGCGACCTACTTTTGCTTTTGCCATGAAAAACTGGGCTAGTTGCCGCCTCTTATTCTCGTCGCCAGACACTATTTCTGTAATGATAGTTATCATCATCGTCATCATCATCTGTCTGTTTATAACGTGACATGATGAAATTATTTTGAAATCTTTGCGCATTCCATTTCGACTTGGAATGCGCATGATTAAAGTAACCTCGACTTTCGGTTGGAGTCTAATCTCGAAGTTTTGAGGATTATTTTGTAAGTGTAGACAAAAGTTTAGAACTTTCACAAAACCGAAAGTCTGAAAGATGGAAATGCAAATTACATTTGTGATTCGCTGATTCGGAGCCGTTTTAAAAGGCCTTTCCGGTTGAAAATTGGAGTTAAAATTTTGAGGGATACAAGTCTCAAATACTTACTAGATTTCTGTAATATTTCAAGTATCTAGCCAAACCGGAAATCTTATTTTAATCAGCTTTAAATTGCTACATTTCGGGTATTTTATATTTTTTTTAAGTAATAAAAGAGGAACTTCCGGTGCGAATTTAGGCTTATATTCTAAGATATTCATTAAAAAAAAATTAGGATAATAGTTTCAATAAAATTTAAAAACTCCAATTCCACTGGAAGTAGCATTTAAATGGCTTTAAAATGTAAACAAAAATTTCAAAGTTTCATATTATCCATTTTGGCTGAATACAAATATAACTTCCGGTTAAATTTCAGACTAAAAATCGGGAAGGCACGCGACATTTCAAATTTTTAATAAAACCGAAATAAAATACAAAAGTTATAACTCAACCGGAAGTGGTGTTATAAATGCCTAACTTTCACAATTTCTTATTTCGGATATTCAAAGATATAACTTCCGGTTACATTTTAGACTAAATATTTTGAAAACATATAACCTCATGCTTATGCGTAGAAAAGTGTTGGTGAAATTTCAAGTTTCTAATCGAACCGGAAGTTCAATTCCAAAAGACTAATTAATATTTTATTTACTCCACAGACGACTTTCAAATGCACAGGGAACTCGAAGTCATTCAAGAACGGTACGTGTCGGCACTTCGCACGTACGTCGAAACTCGATACCCCAGTCAACCAACTCGGTTCGAGGAACTTTTAGTTCGCCTTCCCGAAATTCAGTCGGCCGCCACACTTCTTCTCCAAAGCAAAATGTTTTACGTTCCATTCCTACTCAATTCGAATATACAAAGGTAGTAATATTAGCAGACGCTCGGCGTCACAACTTAGATAAAACAAAAAACAAACCTACCGACTGAAGAGCAATGGCGGTCAGCACGACGGGGGATTCAAATTGGGGTTCGGTGCTGATACCGTGGCAACCGGGTTGACTAACTCCGACGATGCAACGCGGCAAGAAAAAAAAAAGGCAAGGAAATTAATACAAATGCCTTTAGACCAGGTTCATTAATTTGTGTTGTTGTGTGAAAACAAAAACAAACTTAAAGTGTTCTTTTTTTTTGTTTTGGTAATCATTTTGTGCTTCATTTTTATTTTGTCTGCATATTTTTGTAAAGAAATTTAAAGAAAAAAACAACAAATTCTGCCATCTTTGATGCACTGACGTCATTTTGTCCTTTAGATGATTTTTTTCTTGCACATAAATACGAGAGGAGTTGATTAATGACAAAACACGGGGGTCACAAAACAGGGGGCGCTGTTGGTGTGTTAAAAAAAACCCCCGTAAAACCCTTGTTGTTTGATTTTGACTCACGTATGTACATATTTTTGGAGATATAGAAATGTTTTTTTTGAGGAAAAAATAAGTAGATTTTTTTGGGAAGAAAATTTATAAAAAGAGTTGTACAGAGAAAAATTGGAGATATTGTTTTGATAAGAACGTGTATAAATTTGAGAAAAAGAGAAAAGCGATTTGTTTTGGAAATTTGTCTCGTCACTTAGTGTGAGAAATGGAATTTTTGGAAATTTATTGGGGGGAAAAATGTTGTTATTTCCCTTCTTAGAAGGAAAACTGTTTTTGCATAAGTTGTCATTTTTTTATAATAACGGTTTGGACTGTTTGATTTATAAAAATTTTAGATTTTTTTTTTTTTTGACTTGAAGAAATTGTAAATTTATTAATAACAAGCGACTGGAATGACTTTTTTTTTTACACTGATTTAATTAGGTAAAGTTGATGAAAAAAAATTTTTAAAAAATTTGGTACATTTTAAGATGCTTTTTACATATTTTTTTTGTAAATTTATTTATTTTAAAAACTATTAAAAGAGTTACAAATCTATTGATCGAAACGTTACAATGAAATTGTTAAACATTTTAATAATAATAGTTACACAATTAATTATGAATAAAATAAAAACAAAAACAGGGCGTAAATTACGATAATTTGTGATTTACAGTATTAATAAAAACACCAAACTTTGTATTCGGAAAGTGATTTAACCAAATTAAACTGTAATTAGGATTACCCTAATCTCTTAAATTTAAGTCTTAAACTTGATCAATTAGTTTGAATTTAGATGAAATTTTAGTTGAAAAAATGACCTTATTAGAAGTTAAATCACTTATCGAATGCAGGAAAAGTAATGAGATCACCCAATGAGTTTTTTTCCATCTGTGATCGTGCCCGGTTAAAGCTTTTTTGATTTTTAGACGCTCCCTCTGTTGTCTTTCATACAGTCGTTCAAAATCAAACTATTTTGGTCTGTCCCGTTTCACATTTCCAGTTAAGAGCACGATAAATTGACATGTTTGCTCTCTATTCATGAAGGAAAATGTGGCCTTGGCTGTGATTTTTATATATTAAAAATTAAAAAAGAGAAAAATTCAGAAAAGAATAGGCCTACATCTAAAAAATATTGTCTGGTTTCGTTTTATTCTGTTTTTATTACTTTTATTTTCTGTTTTTTTTTTTAAAGAAAAATTAATATAAAAATTGAAATATTGAATGAATTATTGAAGATAACGGGTGTCGTTTTAAGAAAATGAAATGGAAAAGGATTAAATAAAGCTGTACAAGAATATATGTTTGAATTTCTCTTTTAAAAGAAAGAAAAGAAAATTGACGAATTTGCTTGGGTCATAGAAAACATTTTTTGCTTCAACATTTTTTGCTTTTGTGGAAAAAAAATTGACAACTGCCAAATAAAAGTAACGATTTTAAGTGGATTTTCGTCTTTTTATTTCTCAAATTTGAAATTGCAAAGTTAATGGACAACAATGCTTTAAAAACGAACCACGATGACGTCACAAGGACGAAGACGGGAATGGACGAAGGTCATGACACAACCGACTTCCTTGAAGTTATGATTCACCTCAAAGGTAGAGTTTTCGAACCAAGGATCATGAAGGAATTTTCAGAATATTGTTTATGATGACTTTTAGTAATTCGTGAAAAAAAAAAAAACTTCGTGACCTACTTTTCACTTATTTGGGACGTTTTTTAACTCTGAATAACTGATAAAAATGTTTATTCATTTCGACAACGCGGATAAGTTTAAGTTACCATCCAAAGTAACATCTTATATCGTAATTAAAACATTCCAAGTGTCAACAAAGTGTTCATCATCTGATCGTTTCATCAGTTGTTTATTTTACAGAGGAAACAAAACAGGTTAGTGTACCCTATCTGCACTTGATATCAATTTTATCATTAAAATAAACAATTTTTTTTTTATTTTTTAATTTGTAAATTTTTTATTATTTATTTTTTTTTAAATTAAATTATTTTATGCAAAATTTAAAAATTCGTTGAGTCATGGTTTGTTAAGCATTTTCTGCCCTTGGCCCTGGCAAGTCAATGACAGAAAACAGTCAGCTACCCTTGAAAAACTTTCTGACCCATATTCTAGGGTACGGAGGAAGAAAAAATGGTGATAAAAAATAGGTTTGTGGGGGTCTTAGTCCTTGGTGTGTTTTTCCTGGTTCAGATCAAAGACCCCAGGCCAATGGCCTATATTTCCCGTGAGTCTCTCATGTGATGCAGAAAATGATAAATGCTGAATTAAAAGTGTAATTACAGGTGTTACGGTTATTTGATTACTTTTTTTGTTTGTTAACTCGAATATATATTTACATCTCTAAATGGGATTAAGAGATTAACTTTTATAAAAAGTAAATTTAATTATTCTAGAAAGTTGATTTTATTCTTCTAATCCGGTAATCCCTAGTATACCGTATTAGATGTTATTTCGAGATTGCTCATCAATTAAGAGTGTTATAACTAGAAAATCACGTGATAAGTATAAATCAGGTGAGATTAAGAGGCGTGACCTAGAAGAACAGGTCGCGTTCTGCTTAATTGGTCAAAGTTTCTAGAAAAAAAATCTCATGTATGGGTGAAAGTGGAAATAACCTGACCTGGATTCTTCCTGTCTGCAATTTTTTTTTTTTTTTTTTTTTTTTTTTTGTGTTTAACAAATGGAAAAATAGATTATTACACCACTACAAGGCACATATTTTTCCATCATCCCCTCCCATTTTGTGCAAGTTTGACCTAAAATATCATTAAAAGAACGTTTTTGGAATTTTTTATTTCATAACTTGTTTTTTTTTTTTGTTTTTTTTACATAAATATTTTATTTCTAAAGTCTAAAATTGTGATTAAGTTAAAGATTGAAATGAAATTAAAAGTGTACCGTATTAGAGTTTACGTTGAAATGAAAGAAGGAAGAAAATAGTTGTATAATTACAGTACAAGGTGAATAACACGCAATGGAATGTTACACAAGGTTATTAATTCCTTTTCTGATTTATTGCATTAATTGTGCCTTGTCATCGTAATATTACGGGGGGAAAACAACAATAGCAATTTATGACTTAAAAAAGATATGTATTTTGTATAAATAAGAAAAGAAAAGCGCATCAAAATAAACTAACTCACTTTGACATACTTTATGGAATTAATTTTTATCTGACGTAATTTTGGTTATAAAAATTTAAATTCAAAATGCAGAAATTGAATATATTTCGAAAGAGTTAACCCTTTTTTTTTTATTAAATGAGAAATAATGGAGAAACTTATAAAGACATAATTTTGATTAAAATTTAAAATTTTCGAGAAATTTAACTTTAAAATTTACAAATTCAAATGCAGACATTGAATATATTTCGAAATATATTTATGAAATAAATTTTTTTTTTTTTTAAAATGAGGAAATGGAGAAACTCATAATAGCATGTTTTTCACGAGATGAGTGTGAGTGACCTATTTGGTCCCGCCAGGTAGGGAAGGATGGAGAAAGGGCGGATAAAAAAGGAGGTCACTTGCAACCAAGTGAAAGTTAATTCCCTCGAGCGATGGATAACCTGACTCAAAGAACCAATGCAGGTTACTGTTATTCCCACCTCGAAAGGCCTTAATTGTTTGAGGTTGAGCATAGACACAGTCAAATGTCAAAGGTACACAGCTAAATTCAAATAATTGCAATTCTATGACGTCATGTGATGAGTACCGTAATTCACTCTGTCGTCCGTATCTAAAAATCCCGTGTAACTTTAACCGGTTTACATCAAAATAGGTTGCTTTGTGGTAATAAGTCCATTATTCATGAGTTATCATTTATAAAGTAATTAATTTCTAAACAAAAGGTATTGATTTATTACTGCCGTCATTTAAAGAGTCACTTTAAAGAAAATATCAGATGGTCATTTTGCGATATTGATTTTTTTTCCCCTACTTAATCAACTAAATTGATATTTTTCTCAGACAGTTACCTAGAAATGTTTTTCCAGATCATTAACTCCAATTTTTTCCCGTAATAAACAAACCATTAAAGAATTAAAATAAAAAAAAAATAAATAAATAAATAAAAAATATAAAAATAAAATAAAAAGTGAAAATTTAATGATAAGATATACATTTGTAAAAATAAATTATGTAACAATTTTTTTTCTAAAAAATTTTTTTTTAAATATAAAGCTGATTTCCCATGTCAGCAATGTGTAGAAAACAACAAAAAGTAGTTATTGATTTTGATTTTTTTTTTTACCCCGTTTTTAATTCAATCTTTTTTCCCGCTATTTCCCGTGGGAAATATATGCAAATGAGTAAGGTGGAGTTGCGCGTATTGTATAAAAGACAAGTTGGTTTCTGACACACATCTCGGGTAGCTCGCGAGGGAGGGCGGCTTGGCTGCAGCAAAGAGAAGAAGTGCATTGCGCGCGAGTTCAACGGCCTCGAGTGACCGACTTTCGCGGTAGGAGGAGCCACCATTGAGAGAGAGAGAGAGAGAGAGAGAGAGAGAGAGAGAGAGCAGCCAAGTAACGGGAAAACACCCACCACCTTTGTTCCACGTCATTTCCTATCTAATGTTTTGCAGATAAAGGAAATTGACTTCTTGATTTCAACTTATTAAACTATTATTTACGTCGAATTTTGAAATAGATGTCGAACCTCGTTACAACGAATTTTACGAGACCAAAAAATTGGTTCGTTATACCGAGACGAATTAGTAGACGATTGACACAGACGGGACTTTGAAATATTTCGTTATAACGAGGAATTCGTTATAAGCGAGTTCGTTATAACGAGGTTCTACTTATATTGACTTTTTTAAAGCTGAAACTCGACGACATGAAATTTAAAAATAGAAAGCTTCATTTATTTATAGATATTTTACGACTTTTATTACGATGTGTTAATTATTTGTTGAGATTTTATGTTTCTATTTTACAAATTGGGACGAATTTTGCAATTTTTCCTCATTTTTTTCAACATAACTCTCGTGATGTGACATAGGCCTGATTTCGGCAGACGGGAACGCTGTATGCGTTGCTTGTAAATGAGCATGGCAACACACTGAATCTTATTTATTGTGTTTATTGTCTCTGATAAAAGTTTTAGTTCACAAGGGCAGCGACTTTAGAAAACCAGTTTCTCTTTATTTGCTGCTCAAGTCTATCTTGGAAATATTTCAAAGGGTTTTTATTCGGTTATCAAGCAAGCAGAAGAGTTAGCATTTAGCAGCTGGCCTGCCATTTACTAAAGTTATTGACCCTAGATGGAGGGTGGACTGAAAGGGGTAAGCAAGATGGACTCAGCTTGCATTATTTGCCCTACTTTTCTCTACGTTTTTATTGAAAACGAAATGAAAAGTGAATTGAGGTTGTTAACCCTTAAAATATCAAAATGTATTTAGACTTTGAACTTTATTCAAGATTAAAAAAAAAATTTATTAAAAAAAAAATATTCATTTAATTTTTCCAAATTATTAGGTCAGTTAAAAATAATTATTATTTAAGTTGTCAGATCAAAAGGGTGGAAAAATTATTAAAGTTTTTTTTTTTTTTTTTTTACAATGGACTTCAGGAGTTGAGGTCTTTAGCAAGGGTTTTCAACAAGATGCACATTTTGAGAGAATAAAACGGAGCTTTATGTTGGGTTTAAGAATTTAAGCCTCGTTTTGTCTCTTCCCTTCCCCCAAGAATGGCTTCGTCTCTTCTCCAGACAGGGTTCCCCTCTCTTGCGTGGTATTGAACGGCCTTGGTTCAAGGTGCCTGTGCATTGATCACAGCCCGCTCTGGCGTTGCCATTTAGCGGTCGTTCACCCCAACATGGCGGTCACATATCTTTTCAGCTAATTTTATAATTTTTATAAAATTAAAAAAAAAAATGGATGAAAACACGTGTTGGATTGATTTTTTTTATCAGAAAAAAATGTTTGTTTATGTTTTCTTGATTTTTTTCGTTAATATTTTACATCTGAAAAATGATATGTGAATTATGAATATAAAAGTTGATGAAAATGTTGTGGAAATTTATGTGTTTTGTTAGAAATGTAGAGGGAGATAGTATGTTTTAAAGTTGAAATGTTTATTTTGTATATGAGATTAAAGATATTTTTCGATTTTTTTGTTTATTTATCTGGTATCAGTTTTTAAGCGTTGTTGTGTTATGGTATTTGGTTTTAACACGAGGTGGCAGCAGTGATCTGATGAAAAAAATGGCTTCAACCATGGCGCAAAATGGGAGAAAATTTGTTTCGATTGAACATCCGTTAATTGTATCTAGTTCTGATAAATTACTGAATACATTGGGTGGAGTTGAGCAAATAGCAAAGGTGAGTCTTCCATTGCGTATTAAAACCCTTAAAACAGCGACATTTAATTGAAATTTTTCATTTTTTTATGTTATTTTCAGACATATTCAAACCCATCGCATCGTTTAGAACTTTATTTCCGTCCAAATGATCCTTACTGCAAACCAGCATTCGGCGACAGACAAAATACAACAAATCTACTTCTAAAAATCAAACGGAAGAAAAATGCAGATGGAAAAGTCGAATTTAACAGCGAAATCCTCGGAGTTGTTGGAACAACGTATAAATTCCAAAGTAACTGAAGTTCAAAACCACAATTTTAATTTTATTAAACTTAAATTATTATTTCTACCTTTAGCTATGGTCGACTTCCAAATGTTACCGATGAAAAAAGAGGAAAATACATACATATCTATCAAAGACGAATTACTACCAACAAAATTAGAGAACGCTGAATGGCTCGAAAAAGATGTGCCATTGTTTGTTCTTCCTCCTGTTTTTACTCGATTAGACAACCCGGGTGATTACTTATTCGGAAATAATCCGACAAAACGGAAAGAAAGCATCCACGAAGACTTGCCGTTGGTTTCTCAATGTTGTAAGTGAAAAATCGGATTTTATTTCGATATTTATTTTACATTTGATTTTATTTTATTAGTAAGGTACAGACGTACGTTGAACTCAATTACAATTTCATTTGAGGATTCTGACGTACCAATACAACCGCTCGAAGCAGCTTCGACCAATTTGCGAAAGGCGAATTTAGATGGAGAGATTTTAAAGGCAGCTCAAAAGGTTTTTTAAAAAAAAAAGAATTATCGATAATTGTAAATAAAAATATTCTATTTTTCTAGTTATTTGAAGATCGGCCAATTTGGAATAGAACAGCCATCGTAGTTGCACTCAAGATTTCCAAATTAAAACTCAAGTTTATTCTACCAGTATTAGCATACACCTTTGCAGCCGGTCCATGGAGGGGATTATGGATACGATTTGGGTACGATCCACGACAAAATCCGGAATCTAAAATTTACCAGATTTTAGATTTCCGTTTACGACAAGGTAAATTTTAAATTAAGTTCCTGACCTTTTAGAAACAGAATTTTAATGACTTTTAAATATTATTCCTAGGTATCGGTCGTACTATTCCCATTCAGTCAAAGCGAAGTGCAGCCGGATGTTTTTTACCGAACAAATTGAGTCAATCATTGGCTCGAGTGCCGTTAATTAATGCAGAAGCATCAGGATCAGGCGAAAATGCCAAAGATGAGTGGTCTGAAATGGTAAATATCTTTTATTTGTTTGAAAATATTTGATATTTACAATATTTCTTTCTTTCTAGGAAACGACGTACAAATTCAACCCTCAAATCTGTCCTCCAGCTCGGCAACTGTTTTACCAATTTTGCGATATATTTCTACCGGAAGTAACTCAATTGGTGTCTGACTGTCAACCGGGTCCTTCATGCCACGAGAAGTTTGGTTGGCTGGACAACAAAACTTACGAGGAATGCAGGAATATTTTAGCGGCCATTGTACAAACGCTTTGCAAAGACACATATAAAGGTAAAAAATAATTTTATTTAAAAAACTTTATAATTTATAAACTATTTTCTATATTTTATTTACAGAAGATGATGGTAATACTGGTGAAACTAATATGGAAATTGGATGATTTTATTTTGTTGCTTTTGGTTTTGCCACCGTTACGTCTTGTTTTAAGATGTTGATTACATTTTGTGATTTTTCCAAGACCTGAGGATTAATCATGTTGTAAATTGTGTAAATTTATTATTATTAATATTAAAAAAAAATTAAAATGTTACCTTTGAATATTGGATTTCTGTTTCGCTTATTGTTTTGTCGATTTCGACTCGAGCCGCTAATTTTTTCGCCAGTGACTCATTTACGAATGCGAGGCTGTCGCTCAGTTTTCTAATTTCGCAGTGCAGGTTCATAATTTTGTCTTCGTCGGATGATATTTGTTGTATTAATTCGAGACGCAAATTGCGTAATTCCTCCAACCCTGAAAACAGTGATGAAATTTTCCGAGATTCGTTATTTTTGTTAATGATTTTCGTCTTACGTTTCACCAAATCGTTATTGTATCCTTGTAGTGCTACTGTGTGTTGAGTCAGGGGCATTCTATGCTGAAATGTTTTCAATACGGTGAAGTAAAAGCTAAACATTTCCAAAAAACGGCCATCTTGTGATTTTTTTTAGTTGTAGTTACTTATAAAGAGTTTGATTGGTTTATAAAATCACGTGACGTGAGAGTTCAATTTCTATTGGCTGAGAACCTGGAAGAGAAGGCTGATGATGATGATGGATGATATAGTTGTAGTAAAACGGAGGAAAATGTGGTATAAAATGCAGTTATCTTGTTAAAATCATTATACTACGATATTGGTTACCTATACTTTATGTCTAAATAGGAATCATAAAAGCTCAAATGAGGATTTCGACGAATTAGCAGATGTTGAATATGATTTTACGCAAGACCTAAGAAAGGTTAATATTGAGCCCAAAAACGACGCCCCGGCAGAAGTAGTAAGTCATTTATTTTATAATAAATAAAAAGTGTAAAATGAATTTGCAAGTTGAAGGGGCCAAGTACACGGAAGTTTCTGTGGTCAACATGGGATAAGTTTAAAAATGTCGGTAGCAACTGTAGCAACAAGACCACGACTCGTGAAGATCGTTGTGAAAAGTGGCGCGATATTATTCAGAATCAGCAAAAAGAAGCGCAAGATGGGTAAATTTATTATTTTAGCTAATTGTTTTTTGTATAAACCCTTTTCGTCTGTTTTTTTGTTTCAGCAATTCAATTTTTTCCAAATTTTATGCCGACAAATTCATTGAAATGACCGATGGATTCGCGAACCTGAAGAAGGAAATTGAGACAAAACTGGACAAATTTGAAAATCATCTGATTTCAATGCAAGACAGTATTGATGGAATAAGTCATCGCTTTGCAGTATCGAAGCAAGACACTGACACAGCGGTTCTAGAAAAAATAAACGAAAACACGGACTTTGTGTCGAATAAATTTGCGGAAATCGAAAAATCCTTAGTGAATAAAATTCAAGAGATTGACGGGAAACTGAAAAAAGGTGAAATAAATTTATTACCAAGGCAAACCAAATCATTAAAAATTATTCTTTTTAGTATACGAAAGTCTCTACAAAGGGCAAAAGAAGAGTTTGGAGAAACAAAGGTCATTGAACGATAAAATACTGGCGGCTGACAACACGGATGAGAAATTTAAACAACTCGATGCCTCAGTCACAACATTACTCGTAAGTTTATTTTTATTTCTTACGATACAATTTATTTAAACTAATTTTTACTGAACCACAGAAAGAAGTCCGTGACTCTTTGCACTCTGGGAACTTCCAAAAGAACATCGATGCTAAAGAGAATTCCATTTCCAATGAACGTGACTTTAAAACTCAACAGCCACGAAACAAAGTATTATAAATTTACATAATTCTAGCAACATTTTAAAATTAATTTACATGTTGTATTTTAGAAGGCAAGTTACGGATATTTGGCAGCTGGTAATCCACAAAGCGGTTCCGACGACAGTTCTATCCACGTATATCCTTACAGCGGCATTCGAAGCGTTCTACCTCACGGTCAGTGTCAGTCACAACCTCTTGATTATTTTACTTCGCCCTCAATAACTGCGAATCAAATACTATCTAACTGTGTGTTTAAGAAACATCAAGTTCCTTTAAAGAATGGAACTAATCAAATGCCGATTTTGAAACGACCAAGATACTAGTTTTTACTGTCCTTTTCTACCTATTTCTGCTTTTTACGTTGTACTCGTTCGAATTTTTCATTTCTTTTAGTTTGAAGTTTTTATGTAATCCCTTTTATATTATTTATTCTTCACTTCTTATCTACTTTTGTTCATTAAACTATCTTTATGCATTTCTTTTAAGTGTTATGGTGGTTTATTGGTGGGTAATGAAAGACTAGTATTTTACTCATCACAGCTTTATTGATATTAATTGCAGCAAGGGAAATACGATAACTTATTACTTTATTGTAGTGAGGTTTTTCTTATACTGTATCGAGATAAATCTTTTATCTCGTGCAAAAAATGTGGTAATTTTTATTATTTTGAGTCATAAGGTTACAAATCATAAGTAATTCACTTTGCGTATCTAAACTTATAACTTGTAAAACAACATTACAAAACTGAGATTTGTTGCAGATTAAAATAACAACATAATCGTTAATTAAACCACTTAAATTGAATTAGTACTTTAAAATAAGAATTCAACAATGTTTGAAATGTTAAACTGTGTTACTGGACAGTTCTTTTTAGATCCAGAGAAAAATGGTGGATACCTGACTGGTCAGAGAGGTCAAACTGCTCATGCTCACAACAATCGTTTTGGGCAAGGCAGTTAACTTAAGAGCTACAAGATATCAACTTACCATTGTAAATATATATGTTATAAGTTAATTAAAATGCAATTTTGCGAAAACTCTATTATGGACTGTGGACTGTGGTCACTGTTACAGACGAGAAGCAGGGAATTGTGTGTAAAACTTAACATTAACGCAATCTGCAAGAAAACGAGGGAAAATTTCGCAAGTGCAAGCTACTTGTAGCTGACCACTGAGACTAGAGAAAAGTGTGACGTCACATCAATGCGCCTCTAAAGCGTGCTTGCAGACAATTGTGAAGCTGTGCCATCTAATGGGTGCGTTCAAAGAGTCCGTTCAAAGTGCAAACAGTGCACGGTGTAAAATGCCGACGCAGAATGACAATTGATAATGCACAGGACATGATATGCAATCATTTTTTGAATATTTCTACAGTTTTCCTAAATTGTAAACATTTTAAAATTACAAATAGGACAATTCTTCTGCTACAAAACAATATCTAAGACGACTGCTTTTTATGCATCGAACTTGTTCTTCGCGATTGACCAATACTGAAACTCTTAGGTTCATCAAATGTCCACGACCAAACGATTGTGAAGTAAAGTGCCTGCACTTGTTTTAGAATTAAATTAAATTAAAATTAAATTTTTTTAATATTACTATATCATTATAAATGAAAAGAGCAACGTTAAAGTCTCTTCTACAATTCCCTAGAATAGTTTCATGTTTAGCGCATAATTCTGATGTACTACATGTGATTATTTCTTACCCTGGGAAGAGAAAATTGCAAATGTAAATAAAGATTAAAATGGACAATTCAAAATGCAGTTAACACTAGCCACGGCCAAGCAAACGGACGACTTTTCTGTAAAATATTAAGTATCAATATTTACTTTTATTTACAGTCTACTTACTGTAGCAGCACAGGCAAATGGTTGATAATAGAAGTAGAATGCCAAAGAGGATGTATCTAACTCTTACTTCTCTAAATACTGCCAGTAACACTAAACAAGAAATTACAAATTATATAATAAAAATTCGGATCGTTTGTGTAAAAAGATTTTTGATTAGATCGAAATACTTTACCGAGTATAGCAGATTGATCTTTGGCTGAAATAAGATGCCAAGCGCCTATGCTACACATCAAGAGTGCAAAAATTTAAATAAATCATGTTAAACCTCGTTTAGAGTTTGATTTAGAATTAGATATTAAAAAGTTGATTACCACTGAAAAAGCTGCAGTTGCTAAAATTCCTAGAACTATTTTTGTTAGTTTTACGTTATGAGACGGAGAGCTAGTATCCGGCATTACGAGAATAGATAAATAGATTTGTGATAAATTAAGGCTTAAAAGTTTAATGTTTTTTTGAAAATTGTAATGTGTAATAAATTAAAGCCTAAAATTGTAATGTGTAACAATACGTGAATAATGAACACGAATACGCAAAGAATCTGCTACGAGCGCTGTACACGTTATAAATGTCTTAGAAAATGCTTTTATAAATCTATTGCAAGAATCAATCAAAAGCAATCAACCACAAGATGATAGGACATAATGGATAGTTTAGAAAATAATATAATTTTTTGCAAATCAATACTATTCTAACTTAAAAAGAGACTACTATAAATACATTTGACTTTGTTTTCTACCTTTCTTATACTGAGACTGAGTAGACGACCAAACAACTACCAGACAAATTGCCTAAAATTTGAAAATTTTGCACTTGTTTAAATTTATAAAAAGTCTTATATATTACCATTATAACTGAAAAGAGAAACACAAAAGCGTCTTCTACGACTCCCTAGAATATTTTGATTTTAATGCAT
>JAQFZP010000714.1:0-28340 GCA_034695745.1 Geophilus truncorum | reverse complement strand
CTTGCTTACATCAGAATTTTTCTGATGTAAGAATTTTTCTTACGTAAGAAAATTCTTACGCAGTGAGAACTTAGCATAAGAGTAATTTTTAGAACCTTTTTTTCAATGAACCAATTTATTAAGGTGTAACCATCAATAAGGTAGAAATATATTCTTTTTAAGTTTTTGTCAGTACAAAAGTCACTATACAATTTTACCTTTTACATCATTTTGTTACTTTCTACCTTTAATATTTTTCTACCTTTTTAGGGTATCGGTATAAAATGTTTATCCTGATGAAAAGGTAATTTTGCTTTCCTAATGCTAAATTGGAAAAATTTTGCACTTTTTAAAATCTACTTTATAAGTTTTGAATATCTGCCTCATAAAATTGGAAAAAAATGACATCTTCCACTACCTTTCATTGGAGCAAAAGTCAACTTTACATTAATGGGTGCAACTGCATCCAAACAAAAGGTATTGTTAATCTCTAATTAATTGAGGTACAATAGTGCTCTTTAAAGGTAGTTGATTTTAGACAGATTAATGTACTCTGATTGTTTTCCTATTAGGTACACAAGCATTTTCCACCTCTAGAGGTATTTAATTTCACCATTAGGTTTGTGAGAGTATCAAACAAATAATTATTATCGCCATTTTGTACGAACATTTTTTCATCCTGTAATGAAACATTTTTTATGTTTTACTATATTTTAAAGATGCTTTTTGAGTGTTCTTACATCGGTTTTTCTCTTAATACTGCCGCCATTGAACGAGGAAGTTCTTCGTCGTTCGCCAATTTGCTTGACATTGACAGTTTTGCGGTTTTGCTGAGTCCTCTTTTGAAGAATAAGCTTGCCACGGATCTGCTAGTTGACTGGAATCGGAAAAAGGATGAAAGTTTCACCAATTTTATGCAGTTTTTGAGAGATGAAGTCAACTGCAGAGAGCGATCAGTTGTTTTCCGGGAATCTTCTTTGGTGTCTAGATTGTGAACCCAAATCTCCCAAAATAACAACTTCACAGTGAGATAAAAAGGAACAAGGTAACCTAAAGGATCAAAAATCCTGGGAGCAACTCGAAGCACCAAGCGTTTAGAAACCTGTTGACCAGAAATAAACGCTTGGTGCTTCGAGTTGCTCCCAGGATTTTTGATCCTTTAGGTTACCTTGTTTCTTTTTCTCTCACTGTGAAGTTGTTGTTTCAGGAGATTTGGATTCGCAATCTGGACACCAAAGAAGATTCTCGGAAAACAACTGATCGCTCTCTGCAGTTCTTAGCGCTATGAAATTTTAAGTCATTTTTAGTCGCGATAAACAACGCCACCTAGTTACGTTATTAAACACCACATGATTTCATATTGATAAGATTCCACAAATATTTCATCATTTTTTATTTAGTCTGTGTTAAACATGTTTTTATGGCTTTTTCGCTGTTTCAAATAATAAAAATCAACATAATTCGCAAATTGTTTTTTTTGTCTTTGTTGCAAGGGGGGAGAAGATAAAGGTGAGAAGAAAAACTAAGCAGTCCATAAACTGGACGCCCGACCACTTCTGATGATTTTAGGCTGTGCAGGGGGTTTTATACTGGGTGTTAGTGTCACACTAATAAAAATCAATAAATAAATCAATGAATAACTGTGGCGCTACTATCGTCTTTTGTGAATAAATTAATTAGCGCCATCTATTGGTTGTTTTTCGCCTCATAGATGATGTAAAGCTCTCTCTGGTGGTAATTCGCATCAGGATGATGAAAGGTTGCGCTCTAGTGGCGATCAATTCAACTGTTCGTGACAGTATCCTCTTCTTTGGTCATTCTGGTTAGTTGAGTTCAATTGCCACTAAAGAAAAAAAATCTGTAATTATTTGCTTGATTCAAAATGTCTGATACTAACCACTGGAAAGCGAAGTAATTTTTATTAATAAATAATGCCGTCACAGCATATAGCTGAAGTATTGAGGATGAAGTGACACACGCGATCGTATGTTCCCTTTTGCTTCCCTGCGAGGCGGAAGTCGCTCAACAACTTCTGACCGACTCTAAAACACCTAGCAAACTTGATTCAAGAAATCGGTTTCAAAACACGTTAATAATTCAGACAACCGAATAAAACGAATAAATTACGTTCTGTTCGGCTGTGACAGGTTGCGTACCGTATGGTCAGAGTAGCCAATGACGATTTTAAGCATTACTCCTTCTCGTAATAAATAGTGGATTATTACAGCCATATTAAATTTTTGCAACGAATTTTCTTTCTTCAAGATGATTATAAGTCACGTTTGATTGGTGTCTTTCAACATGGATTTTTTAATGTATTGCATTTGTAATTTCTAATTCCAAGTGTTAAAGTATGATTTCTCAGTACCCATAACTATAACGAAACATTTTGTAAAAGTAATATAATAGGATTTTTATAGTACTGTAATGTAATATCTTGAGGTTTATATATTTTTTGTGACTGGTCGCGTATGGCCAAAATAGTCGCTGGCTACTTTAACTCACTCACTATTGATGTTTATTCTATTTTGGTTTCCTTTTTGGCGCTTTTTGAATTTTGGTTTTTTTGGTGGTTCCTCTAGCTCTTATTGGACCGATTTGATAGTTGAAGTGACTTCTAATCAGAATCTGAATTATATTTTGGCTAAGCACTATTGCAGTTCTGGTTTTGCAGTTCGGGGGATGTTTCATCCTACACTAAATGTACAGTATGTAAGGGAGCCGTTTTTGTCAGGCATTAGAAAAATTTTTTAATGACGATGTTGTGGAAGATCTATATAGGATCAAGGGGTTGTCGAATGTGCTAGAAATTTGCATAAAACTCCTGAAGGTCTTGTTAAAACTCACAAGTTAGTCTTTTATTCTTTCTTTTGGGTTAGCAAAGAGAGACATTGCGTGCATTATTAAGTTTCAGATCTTCTTTAAACTCTACAAGCATTCGTGTGAAAATTTTATTATAAATATACAATATAATTCAGCGATACTTTTGAGCTTTTTTGGGAAGTGTTTATCTTTGTAGTTAGCAGTCAATTTATTGTCTTTATTTCTAAGATGATATACTCGTTAGGATAAGTATACGTGAAACCTATTTGTATTTATGGTGCGGCAGAATCATTCTCAGATTTTTCAATTCTTATTATCTTGAAACCAAGAGGTTATCGCATACATGTTTATTGCACTAGACAGAATCTTTCATACTGTAGTTGCTACATCTGACTAGAAAACGCAACTGGTCAACATTTGATTGTTCATGTTCTTATTTGTTATATTGTAGAATTTGACCGTTTTAAATACACGATCGATGTTTTTCAATAATTCAAGTTTATCTAAAGTGGGTTTTTTATTGGTTCGTATACGTGAGCTGGCGAAGAGTATGTACTGTAGATGTTAAGTTTTTAGGTGGCAGGCCGCGCCAGAGCAATTGCTGGCGAACTTGTATTTCTTCTTTTCTTCCTTAAAATGCAAGCAACAAACTGCAACAACTAGAAGCAATTTTATAATGTCTGTGCAGTATCAGTATCACGTTAAGACGTTGTAGGACGTTAGGACAATGTAAAATGAGATGCATTGAAAATGCATCAGGTAGAATAATTAGAGTATGAATACATCATTTAACGTGATCTAGAACAACTGAAAGTATAAATTAACTCAATATTTGGACCAAAAATTACAAAATGTCTAAAAATATGTGTGTGCACATTTTGCGTTGGTCTTATGATTGTAGCTTTTTCTGGTGGTGTAAATTTACTATGAACTTACAAGCTCAAGTTTGTAGACACTCGTGTGTGTAGGTTTTAACAGTGTGCAATAACGTCATACGGTGTTTTTGTTTTAAATAAAAAGCAATTCAATTTTTTATATATGCACTAGTGTTTCATTAAAATTTTTAAGTTCATGAGGCGCAATAAAAATATACTCTTTCAAAAGTACTGTAAGTGATTTACTTCTGTATTACTTCTGACTATCTATTGTAGTTGTAAAAAAACAGACTTTCAATATTATTTCATTGAAAGTTGTGAAAAAAAAGGCGATGCAATTTTTTATGAATGATTATTAATGATTAGTGATTACTAAACTGCAAATTTCACTAATAAAAAGGCTGAAGCTTTTGTGATAATTTTCTTTCAACTCATGTTTGTCTGGTATTTCAGGACTTTAAAACAGATATAAGTTATGTACTAAAATCTCTACTAACTTTTTATTTTTCACAAAGAAGTTTTTTTTAAATAATCTTCAACTATGAAAGTGGGTTTTAATTTTCATAAAAATTTGATGGATAAAATGCTAGAAATATAAAACTAAGAAGTCTCATTTATATTTTAATTTTTTTTTCAAAATTTTACAAAATAATACTTTAAACCCATCAATACTTTTCAGTCAAAGTCCATTGCAGATAATTGCATTTCAACAAATCAGAGCCGATTGGAGTGTTATTTCAGCAAATTGATAAACATTTCAATAGAGATTCGATGGTAATCCGTTAATGAATCTAAGTGCAATTTGCACAATTTGTCGAGCAAATTGGGATTTTCAATTTCTAAATGAGCACCTACAGAATTAGTCAACTTTGATTAGCCATTCTTCATAAATATCAAGGGAGATAAATAGATGACAGTATATAATTGCAATATTAATGTTGAAATAAATGTTTGCTTAATAAGTTCGAACCGCGCCCTCGAGGCGGCGCTCTTTTAATTGAAATGTTTATACACTCGGTGATACGGTGGTGACCTGTCTTAAAGGTCTGTAAATTAAAAATTTAACCGCAAATCCGTTTACAGCGCTCATCTCCTAGTATGAGTTGACCGGCTCCCTGAGCCGATTCCAGGTTATTGCTCACTAAGCACTGGTACATTCCTTAATCGGTCACGTTCACTGTTGTGATATTGTTGTCGGATAAGGTCTTCTCCGCATCCGACTGCAACTTCCGTCCGTCTTGTATCCGACACCGAGACGACTGGAAAACCGGTCACGACGCAGCGAAAAGTGGTCGATTTGCCAATGTCCACTACTTGTTTTTCCGGTACAATGCTCACTGTTAGCGACGCTAAAATAAACAACAATAACGTCAGTTTGAGTCTTAGGAAGACCATAAAACCCCACATTCTGAAATTAGTGTTTTTTAATTTGACTAGATTAGCTTGTGAGAGGGGGAAGGGTTAAAAATTAAGTTTGTTTTGGTGTACCCCCATTTTCTTTAGCATAAACCCTTTCCTCTTGTTTTCATCTAAGACAGGAGGAGATCAATACAAGCTGGGTAAAACAAGATCAGCGAATAAAGGGTAAGGGGGGAGGGGAATAGATGGAAAGAGGGGCTGGAGTAAAGGACTTCCTTCTCGAATCTAATGGCAACTCGATCGATACATCCATCAACACTCAAGAGACTACCACTTGACGGTTGGAAAAAGAAAAGTATAAAAAATGCAATTTTTTGAACTAAAATCAAACATATGAGTTATCAGAAAAATGTTTTCAGGGAGAGAAAAACCTTTTAACTAAACAACATAACTCAAGCCTGAGAGAAAATGGGAATTTTCGAAACCGTTGGCCTACGGTTTGAAAATTCCCATTTCCCAAAACAATCTCATCATATATCGATAGGAAACTCGATTTCCACATTTGGATTTTCTACCGAAAGTGCAGAACCGTATCTGAATGTTTGCCGAAAACAAAGGTATAAATAAACAAAAGATAAAACATCTTAAAATTGATTTCTGATCTGCACTAATTTCGTTATTCGCTTAAAGATTGGGCACACGCTTCAGACACATGGGTTACTTGATGGACCACTCTAATGTTTCCTTCTTTAGATGAGATAATACTCCATTAAATGTTAGGCACATTTTGTTTGTTTGCCTTATTGTTTGTTGCTAACAGGGTTTTGTGTTTTGTCAGTTTGCCTCTGACTTCATTAAGTATTTTGTCTGATTATGCAGATTAATCTCAGCTGTTTCGTTGTTTTCGTTTGTGTGGGGTCTTTGTTAAGCATTTTTAGGTTTCAGCTTTCTGTAAACTTCCAAGCCCTAGCGTATGGCCATTGTAGCGGCTCCCCAAGGATCTGCTCTGCCGCCTTCTGGAAAGTTGCACCGGCATTTTTCAAGCCAAATTGCATGCGCTTTAAAATAAATTGCCCCATGTGGGTATTAATTGCTGCTATAAACGACGCGAGTTTGTCCATCTCAATATGCCAGTAACCCGCCGTCCAATCCAAGAGTGAGAAAAAGATCTCCACCGCTATAAAAGCAAGAATCATTTCTACATTCGGTGCCGGACGTCTCTCAGGTACTGTATCTTTATTGACCTTGCGGTAATCGGTCATCATCCGCATAATCCCGTTCTTCTTAGGCACCAAATTCAATGGACTGGCCCATGCACTAGTTGCCAAAATTGCCACGCCCAACGCTATTAATTCTCGAATGTTCTTTACTTTGAATTTGATGTTTTGTTTGAAACCGTTTACCGGCCGAGCCTGCTGAAAAGATGGCTTCGTACCCGGGTTCAACGTTATAGTGTGTTGAGCACACGTTATTGTCTCACTGACGACCTTAAACAACATATCATTATTATCATAATCTTGAAGTAGGTAGAATGTTTGAACAATACTAAAATGGCTAAATAATTAGCTTCAAATTTAAATTATGGAACCATCTGCTCAGTTTTTGGCTTGTGTTTTGGATGATAAGCACTTATTGACTATTGTCTTCTATCTCAATTATTTCTTTGTTTAAATTTAACTTGTACAAGTCAGTTCCAAAACATCTGGGACACCATTCCACTTTTACAGAAACATACTTGTAATGTCAAAATCTTTAATAAATTGTGAATGAAATTGCAAAAAATTATAACCAAATTGTTCCTCTAACTGCAAGGAAAACAAATCTGCACAAGCAATTTACAATATGTGAAATTAGTATAAAATAAACATTGTTATAAAATCAAAACATGGAAACAAAAATTCTAGGACAGGCAAAAAGAAACTAAAATACTTGCTGGGTTAAATCTAATATTTTGTTGCATACCCATTGGCAATTATGACTGCTTGCAAATGTCGTGACCTCGAATGAATAAGTTCAGGAAATTTTTTTCGTGGAATGTTGTTCTATAGTAAAGTGGCACAAAGTTCCTTCTTTTTCTGACACCTGACTTCAAAACATACCATACATTCTCAATTGAGTTTAAATCTGGGCTACTTGTATGCCAAAGAAGCACTGTGATGTTGTTTTGGACAAACCACTGCTTGGTACTTTTGGCAGTAGCTGGATTTACAACGTCAATTGCACTTGTTCATATGAAATAAACTTGTTTAAAACCAACTTTCATAATATAGTTTTAAACAGGTTTATTTCATATGAATTAGTGTAATTAAATGCAGCTAGTGTGACAGGAAGCACCATCATTATTAGTATACATAATCAGTATCCTCTAGTTTAAACTTCCGAATTGATAGCAGAAGTGACTTTTGCATGATACTGTATTTTGATATTTGGTAGCATTAACAGTACCATAAATGCAAGGACTCTAATCCATCTACTTTCATGCCATTAGACCATGACTGAGGTATGAAACTTATCAGAACGACAAACAGTCAGGATGGTTGGTTTCATCTTTTTTTCTGATTAGGTACAGCATTGCTTTGCTCACAAAAACAGTAAACTTTGCTTCATCACTAAATATTACTCTGTTCCATATGTTGGTTAGAACATCACACTTGAAGTTAGATAGCGCTAATCTTAATGATTAATGAGAAGTCAATTTTAAATTTATATCTTGTAGCTATAAGCTTATACAGCATTTGTAAAGCTAATTTTTTAATCAACAATTTACCAAATTTGCAAATGTTTAAACGTTGGTAGCTGACTTGTGAGAATAAAATTTTTTCCTATCGTTCATTGGATGTTATTTCGTAATCTCCTGAGAGACCATACACTTTAGGATCAATCTAATTGAATTATTAATTTGCCTTCAATGGTTAGTGAAAAAACTCATTTAGAAAATATAACTTCTAATAATTTTTGAAGTTTTTGTGACACTTGCATTACCAAAACTTATTTGTGAAATATACTGTAAATTTTATTTGTGACAAGTCTGAATTGATGAAATTGCATATATCGACTCAAGTGCAATACTTGAACGGTTAAGTGTGAACAGACACATCTTCTTAGGAATTTTCAGTAATGTGCTGCACACTAATGCAAGAACTTCGTTGCTTGTTTGAAGGTTTACAGTATAAACCTCTTGGTAGCATCATTATGGATGTTGCATTATCTGAGTTGGTTTGGGAAGTTGTCTACGGCCAGAGTAGCGGCTGCGAGCCTTCAGCAATATTTTTTCATTTCTTTCTCCCTAGAAGAATACGAGGTGGAAACAGTAACAACAGTTACACTATTTTCTCTTTTTCTCTTTCTTTTCTAATGGCATGTTTTATTATTGGGATTACCTACCTACTAGTCGACGGACTAGTTATCGATACTTGCCTTCCGGTCTGGGGTAGCATTGATTTGCGACAGGTTGTGTATGGCCAGGGTAGCCGCTGGCAATCGTTGACCAATCGTTTCTTCCTTCTTTCTAAGCGGTCGGTTTTATCCAAACCCTTAGAACCCCAGCCATCTTCTGAGGTTACGGCTATAGATGATGGTTTGTTATAGTTCAGGGTAGTTTTTCTTTTCTTGCTGCTTGGCACTTTTGTCATAATTGAGAACGAATCTCGATTCAATTCTCGCATTTTCTCTGGAAATCCAGATTAAGGTAAGAGGGGCTGTTCATAAAACACGTGCTTGACTTAGGGGGAAAGAGGGGTTTCTCAAAACAGCACTAAGTGTCACATGAGACGGGGGGGGGGTGGTTTCTCAATTGAGAAGCACGTGCTTCTCAATACTATATTTTCTTCATCTTGCTCTAAAATACTTCTTTGCAACAGAAAGATTTTCTAATTGGATTCTATTCTGTGCAAACTTAAATAGCATTTTTTATGTTTTTTTAAGTTTACATCTAGTACCGCATTGAATTCGTTTACGATATAGTAACTTTTGTGGTCTTTTTTTTTTGTAAGTGTTAATTTCTTGGTCAAACATCATAGTTCGCTGTAACGTCTGGGACTGAACAAGCTGTATCTGAATTGAATAAGTTTGTAATTGCATTTTTCATATCTTAAATACATGAGACAATTTCTTAAAAGAGAAACTGAATAATAATAATAAAAGAGATAATTTTTTAGAAATAATAATATAATGCTTTTTTTGAAAAGAATACTCTTTTTCTTTACTTTCTGTTTCAATTATCTTATCCAGATCGTTAATGTTGCTATTTGCCATATTACATCTTAATGCTCTAGGATCTGTGATCCAGTCAAAATAAATTTTATTAATTTCTGCAATGCAATCGAACAGATTCCTGTACTCCAATTTGCAATGATTTGGTTCAGCATTTTTCTTTGATTCTTTGTTATGTAGCGTCTTTAATGTACATGTAGTTCCTCGCTTGGTGAGATATAAATAAAATTTTAAACTCTGTCAATTTCCAAACATTAAGCTAATGTAATTTGCATTTTAAAAATCAAATTGATGGTTGCAGTTGCAGATGCAGAGCAACAAAATAATAGCAAGAATGACATTAGTGTATTGTTGCTGCTAGAAATGCAGCTAAAGGTTGTTGTTTAACACTTTGATTACAGTCTTTTCTTAGCTTGTGGTTTACAATTGCTATCAGTACTAAATTTTCTCAACAAATTAGAAATGAAAATAAAGCACAAAGTTAATATCAATCAAAAAAATAAACTTTTAAATTTCTGCATTACATTATGGCATAATTTTTGATTTTTGTATTTTTTTAGGCTTGGTGCTGTTGATTATGTTTATGGCAATTGATGCTTAAAAATTGCGTTAGGAGATAAAGTCATGTTTAAAATTTTATGCCATTAAATCACGGGACTTTATTGTACCGGTGTCAAATCAAATGGGCGTCGTACAAATGCAGTGAATGAATAATTGAAAAAGACAATTTCTTTGAAATTATAATGTAATGCTTTTTCTGAAAGTGAATACTCTTTTCCTTTACTTTTTGCTTCAATTTACTTATCCAGATCATTAATGTTGCTATCTGTCATATATAAATGGTGCGGGTAGGTGCAGGCTGTAGAAATTTGAAACAATGCGATTTGCACGATGTACAAAAAACCGCGACTTTTTTGCAGTGAACTAGATTTCAACAAAAACGTTTTTAATACGTTACGAAATTAACGTATTAAAAACGCCAATAACATTTTTACATCCACCAATGTCACGAATAATGGAGTTAGATTTGATAGAATCATCCGACGCACAAATCGACAAATTGCCCGAATGCGCTTTGAAGTTATGGCTTGTACTTTATTACCCTTGGGAAGTCATATCCACTCTGTATATGCCAATTCAATGTTGTGCCGTTTGCTGACAGTTGGGGTGTTATTTGTTACTTGCACTAGCCCGGGTTTGTTTTTGCAATGATTGTAGAAACAACAAGTCGGAAGAGCCAAAGCTTGTGATTGGTCAGTGGCCAAGTTTGTTATTGCCTGTAGTGCAGCACTCTTTTCACTATCTGTTCATTAATTTAATTCATCTGTAATGGGGTTCAGAATTTTTTTGTTATCAATGGCAAAAAATCTAATAATTGACCCTCCCGTGGCAAAAGAAAAAATGAATTTCCTGCTTCCGTAATTGTATTCATCAAGTTGATGAAATTTCTCCACAATTCATTACTTGTGGCTTTGTGGAAGTCACTAGCTATTGCCTTTTCTTCTTTGTAGAAATCAAAATGGCCTTTAAGAAATGCTGCCCCATCAGGCCTTTTTCTTTTACTGAATGTCGAGGAACTAAAAAACAACTAATTTTAATAAAAAAAATAAATTCATTATCCAATTACGAATTATTATTATTAATTTGAAAAAAAATATACCGGTAACATGACAACCGTGGTTTCTCCACTGGTGGTGCGGGTCTAAAAACAGTTTTTGCGGGCAAAGAGCAGTGCTTTTTCTCCTGCGCTGCAGTGCTGGCCAATTTCAAGTGGGGGCAGGCAAATTAAAAAATCTGCAACGATCAGATCCGTTTACTCCAATTTCCAATGAGTCGGATCAGCATTCTTCTTTCTAAGCAACTTTGTTCTAATTCTTCGCATGGATTTAAGAATTCCAAACTCTGTCAAACATTAAACTATGACAATTTTCATTTTTAAAATCAAAGTGTATCTTGGACTAAGTTAATGGTTGCAGAGCTAGATAATAATATCAAGGCGAGTGTACAGTAAAGGTTGCTGTTTAACACTTTACTTACAATCTTTTCTAAGCTTGCAGTTTACAATTGCCGTTAGTGCTAAATTTTCTCAACAAATTTAAAATCAAAATAAAGCAGAAAATTAATATCAAACAAAATACACTTTTAAATTTCTGCATTATTTTGAGTTTTTGTATTTTTTAAACTCAGTTGATTGTGTTCATGGTGATTGGCGCCTGAAAATTGCAATTAGGAAAAATAGCCATTTAATAGGTTTTTAACCTAAAACTTGGGTTGTTATAAGCGTTTGCTCCAAACATAGTAATATGCCGTGTTGGCTGCCAACGTCTCAAACTTCGCATTAGGAACCCCCGAGAAACTCTAACGCTATGTCAAAAGTTTGACATAAAAAAGTAAGGCGAGCCAAAATAAAAGTAAAATAATAAACAGAGGCTGTTTACGCGTAACGTGCTGCTGAAAATGGAGTTTGCAAAAAAGACAACACTCAAGAAATACAAACTGGATAGGGTTTATTTGATTATTTTGCAGTTGATATTAATTTAATATCTTGTCAAATTTTCAAATTAAGTACTTAACTATTTGGAATGCTTATTGAGAGTTCTGTTTTCAAGGACCTTTATTTTGATTATCAGCTGGGTAGCTCTTTTCTTTGGTCCTCATCGTGGTAGATTACAAGTGATAATCCGCCATTTTTTATGATATTGTATTGACTATTTGTATAGCATTTTTGTTTTATGGTAAAGTTAGTTTTACATAATTCACGAAGATTTAGAAAACTAGGCATCGAAACATGGGAGTTGATAAATTATTTTATAAATTTCTCAAGAGGTCACGTATAGACAAACTTTAGTCAAATATTCGGGCTCATTTCTGTTCATAATCAATAAGTGCTTAGGTTGCAATTAACATCTTCTGAAATTTGTTTTCAATTTTCAAAGGTTTGTCAACAAATGTACTTAATGAAAACTTGGTAACACATTAACGCAGTGTGCTTTGGCGAGTTTGATTTTTGCTCATGAGGGGTAAATTTGTTTTACTTAATGAGTTTGGCGAAGAAAAATTGAGAATATCCAGTATCAGTCTTGGCGAGAGAAACTTCCTCACCCTTTGAGAAACTTCCTTACTCTTTATGAAACTCCAGAGTTTTTTTCTCTTCATGAAATGTGGACATCTCTGGACCATGGAATGTAATTGAGTTTCGGTATTCCAATCTATTTCTAATACACTAAAAATAAAAATATAAATTGATATCACATTTATTCCGCCATCGTAGATCGTAACTCGAACCCGCCATTAGTTGATGAGACCGAGGGTTGCCAGCTGTCCTGCATTTGGCGGGACTGTCCCTCATTTAAATCCTGTGTCCAGTGTCCCGTTATATTTTGTAATTTCTTCAAAATGTCCCGATTTTGGACATTGTGATGCAGTTGAGCTATTTTTTCAATTTGCCACTAATGGGCATTGGCACACAACGTTAGAAATATATTCTCAGATCTAAATCTTTGATCTGAGACGTAAGAAGTAAATTTTATGAAAAAATTTAAAAAAAATGCCATTGCCCACAATGGCATTTTGGTCTTACGGCCAAAACTTTCTGGTCTTACGGCCAGAAAGTTCTTATGAGCGATCAATCTACAGTTGGAGCGCAATCACAAAACTCCAGGTTGCGATCTCAATACTCATAGAACTGTGAATATGCTTCCTCAAAGTTGACTCTATTCTATAATAAAGAATTTGAAATTTGTATGTAGGCTCATTTATTTGGGCAAATTGAGTTTTTCATTGCATATTTTCATTAATTTTAGTTCTGCTTTACAAATAACTTTACAGTAACTTTTATTATGCACATGATTGGCTTTTCATTACGGGTACATCTTTTTATGGCTTTTAATCCTGTTTTCCAACTGTTGCATTGCGCCTTCGAAAGAAACTTTCTAGATTAAGATTAGGTTTAAGTTTCTATACTGTATTTTTACTTATATTTAAACATTTTATTTGTTCCTAGCTAAGCCTACATTTTATCTCTAGTTTAAGCCTTTTAGTACATGATCATTGTTATGGCATGCTTCCTTTATTGATATACAGTATCATCATTCTTGATTGTTGCTCACAATGACGTGATGCTATTGTAGTAAGGTTTCTTTGCAACTGAAATGTCATTATTAAATCAGTAAAGCACCAGCTTTGCTCAAGGCAACACATCTTTCTTTATTCTCTCTCTCTCTTGGCTGCTTCTTCTTTTTCTTCACTGCACTTAGCTTTTTAACTTCTGGTACTTTTATGATTGTTTTACAGTTAGCTTTTTAGTATATCTTTTCATATCTTTCTATTCTGTTTTCCAACTAACTTTTCATTGGTTTTAATGTCTACACTAGTTAAATTTCTGCCGCTCATTCGAATCAAATTTTTAATCGATTTATTCGTCAATTGATTTCGACAGACGTCGATCTTCAGGCGTAAATTTGGAAATAACTTTGAGACTACACTTCCAAACTCTATGTCGCCTTCAAACTCTTTTCTGGTTATAAGACTCTGAAGCAAATAAGTTTTTATAGGTTTATCCGGTTCCGCAATCTTGAATTCGTTGCATAGAAACTCCAATACTTTATACCACTTGTTAGAACGTAACTCCACGAGAAATGGCATGTTTTTCAATAAACTTAAAAGCTACTTTTATGATTGCTTTACAGTTAGCTTTTTAGTATATCTTTTCATATCTTTCTATTCTGTTTTCCAACTAACTTTTCATTGGTTTTTATGTCTAAATAAAGTTCACTTTCAATTACATCTTTTTACTCATTTTCACTTTGTTTTTCAACTAACTTTAAAATAACTTTATTGATTGCTTTAGGTTGGCTTTGCGGTAAATATTTTTACATATTATTTTATTCTGTTTTCCAACTAACTTTTCATTGGATTTTATGTTTATAAAAAGTTGACTTCCAACTACATCTTTTAACTCATTTCAATAACCTTTCTGATTGCTTTAGTTTGACTTTACAGTAAATCATTTTACATATTTTCATTCTGTTTTTGATCAACTATTTCTTTCTTGCTTTTGTGATTTCTTTACAAATAATTGTCTTTCAAGTATATCTTTTCACATTTTTTCATTCTCATTTTCAATTCGCTTTTTATCAGTATTTCAACCTTTCAGTATCTTAGAATAATAAATTTTCATTATCAAATTGTCTTGCTTTTTAGCTTCTTGCCCTGATTTTTAATTAACTGTGTCCTTGGATAAAAATTTTGTAGTTGGTAACCCTAATCATAATTATCATAATAATAATAAATCAAAACAAAAAACACATAATTTTTTCTTTTTCTTTAATTTTCTTACCAAATTAAACATAAAATACCCTAATGTTTAAATTTAGTTGCAATTTGCAGTGAAAGCAATGATTAGCAACAGATTCATCAATAGCTTTAAAATTATCCTGTAATAAAAATCTGACGTTTGCCATATGTTAGAGTTATAACTCGTTTTTTAGTATTAAATGTTAAGTAATTAGATTTTATTGTACCTATTACGAAACATAGATTTCTATTTTTGATTCTGTCATTGTGTTGTTTTTGATGGATTTCCTGAGGTTAGAAAGGTCTTTTAAAGTGCAGTAACAAATTCACACAACAGCCATCTTTGGTATTAAAAAACAACAACTAATTTATTCATAAGTAACAACCTAGCATAAATACAAAGTACATATTGGGATGTCATGATTTAAGACATCATCATTGATCATCAATACACTGTATAAATAACATAATTATTCAATATTAAATACATTATCGCATTCCTAGACGAACCAGCTCACTTGTGTTCCTCCTAAATAAACAAAATATCACATTACTTATCGCACATAACGCACATTCATCTTCTTTGTCCTTTTTCGTCTAGTCTTAGGAAATTGTGGTTGCAACATTTTCGATGCACTGAAAACAGCAACCTCGTTCTCTTCTTACTTGTTAGTCTTCTTAAGGAACCTTGTTCTCGTGATATAGTGATATAGAAGATGGCTTCACAACCAGAAGCCGAAACGTCGAATCTCCCTGAGAACTAAACTACTTTGGTGAACAAAGGTACTAAAAATATTTGGAATTCCTCGAATTCAAATTCTCATGTCTTCAGTATCGTGAAATTCGTTAATGAAAAAGTTTAGAGACTGCTTAAAAAGAATAGAAAGTCACATAAAAGTACTGGTAAAAAGCAACAGAAAAAATAAGAGTACCGGTACATTAAATTTTATTAACAACTCTAATTCTATTTTTTTTTTTTTTTTTTTTTTTTTTTAAATTTTAGTATCTTTATTTTGTTGGAGAAAACTAGAAATAACAAAAAATGTAACTAAAATAATCTCTTTTGATGGAGGGAGTATTATTTCAAAAATTTATTCTAAAGTAATTTTAATTTACAACTAGTTTTTATTAACATTTAAGTAATATAGACGCCATTTTTCAAATTCCCAAAATGCATTTGTAAAATATGTTTAACATCGGTCATTACGTCACTTCCTCTTCCTTCATTTGTACTTACACGGCAACACGTTGCATATCGTGTGGTACTAGCTCGAGTTGTCTTCGTTTTTTCACCTCTTTTCATTCCATTATCAGGCATTAATTGTCCTATATTATTCGGAAATTAGTTCACGGTACAATTTTGTAATTTCTCGAGCATGAAAATTTACATCATGTTGCTTCTTCCTCACTTTTTCATTAGGCGCCATTTTTTCTTTGTTGTTTGGTGGGCGATGTTATGCCTCACATTTTTCGTTGTCGATTTTTCTTTGTTATATTTCTTTTCGGAGATTTCATTTGAATATTATCGGTAAACACAATTTAATTTTGGATTTAATATTTTTTTCTTTGATTTTGACACGTGGCGATAATGGTGGTTATGGAACTTAGAATACGGTAGCCATGTTTTCTTGTTTTATGGTTTTTGAATATTGTTGCATTTAATATTGAGGTTGAATGTACTTATGGGAGTTGGCAATAAGACGAGCTTTGGAATATTTTTCTTTTAAAAATGCATTGTGTGGTTGGCATCGGTTTAAGTTTACTGTATTAATGGAAACAATGTATAGTTATAAGCCATTTTGTTTATCTAATCTTTTCTTCACTTTATTTTCTGTTTGAATTTGCTTTAGGAAATGGGGTTCTTGTTTCTTATTCCACTTTGGGTTTTTTTTTTTTTTTTTTTTTTTTTTTAGTGGTATTTTTTAGTAGTATAGATCCTATTGGAACAAATTGTACGTGTAGTTATTGATTTGAATGTACACTGTTAAGAAATGTAATATTGTAGAAATGCTTGTCATATTTTGTGATTGTTTAGTATATTGATATTTTGTAATAATAAAGGAATGTGTAGTACTTTGGCTCGTGACACATACACTTTGTGTAGTTAATTAAAATTGTGATAAATTTGGATTGTGTTTGATGAGGTTTTGTAGCAATTTAAATATTTGAGAGAATATTATTATCCTGCGATAGGCCAGAGTAGTCGTTGGCGACCTAAAGCACCATTCCTCCTTTCATTTATGCGATAGGTCGCGTATGGTTACAGTAGTTGCTGGTGACTTTAAGCAAAATTCATTATTAGATAAATAACTTAGGATTGTTTGGTGTGATAGATTTTTGTAGTGATTTGTAGACTTGAGACTGGATTAATGTTCTGTGATAGATGGCTTATAGTCAGAGTAAGTGCTGGCAATCTTAGCGTTATTTCTTTTCCTCCTCCTTTTCTTCCTTCTTTAGCTAAATCATAAGCATGATCGAAGCTGTGCATTTTGATTTTGATATTGGTTAGCATTTTGCACAGTTTTTTATGCAAAGTTATGATCTCAAGTTGAAAATCTATTTTGAAAAGTAGCGATTTGTATGCAACTTACTACCATATATCAGTTCGCAATCTTTCTAATTGAAAACTGACCTGTGGGGCTCTGCTCTCATTGGTTGGTAATTCTTCTTATCAGAAAATTCTGATGTAAGTTGAAATGAATTTAACTTAGCTCATAAGATAAAAAAACGAGTTGAAATTTTTCTTATAAGCAATAAGAAGAATAAAATTGAATTCTTTCTTACAAGTGTGAACCCACCTTTATACTACTGTTTTGTAGCCTGCTGATAGGATAGAACTTGTACACGTGCAAAATAAAGCGTGAATGTTGTTTCGCTTTCTATTTGTGGAAAGAAACTGGTTAAATGCATTTTTCAACAGCTTTATAACTGCATTATCTAGGTTATAGATTGTTACGATGTCTTAAAGGCAATTAGATGTAAAAAAGGGTCAACGATTTCATTCATTTCATTGACTGTAGTTTCAATACGGTACTGCATGATATCTAGACTTGGTTTATTTAAGAACTATCAGTCTGCATAACGTTTGACAGAAAAAGTTGAGGTGGTTGTTATATATTGGTGATGCTGACAGTAGTCGGGGTAAAATATAATCTATGGTGATAAGGTTGTCTGATAATGATAACTCATTTCCTGAGTCACATTTCTTGATGTTGGTTGCACGTTTTTGGATTAAGAATGGCAGATCATCACATTAGTGGCGTTGGTATCGCCTCATCTTTCAAACTTGTCGTGCTTTGATGGTTTATTTTTTGCTTTGGGCTTTTATTCCATTGGTTTTGAGCTAAAATCAAATAACACTATATCATATTGACTCGATTATTGCTTTTTTTTAATCATAAAACTTTAATGCTAGCTGAAACGAACAAACGAATTTAGTGCTCACCTTAAAGTACGCCAGCTTCAATTGTATCAGTTTGAACTTTATCTGCGTTTCATTTTTCGTCCATTCTGATTTGTTTTAGCTCGTTCGACATCTTGAAGAACACGTGACTCGTTCGTTTTTTGTTTTTTTTTGTTTTTTTTTGCGTTCAACTCCCGTTGAGTTTCGGGAGCTACCCAGTGTTCCAGCGTGCAGAATGTAATGTTTCGTTCGTTCTACACCTGTCGTACTTTGTACCACCCGGTGGTTGAGGTTTTCTTCGGCTGGCTCGTTTTGAAGTTAGAGATTTGCTACTTCCTGCTTTGTCAGCTATGGAGTTACCGGTAAAGAAAAGTCTGAATTTCCACTTCTTCTGTTGCTTTTATATGCTGAATTGCTGACTTCCTGCTCTGTCATTGGTCCAAATTTTCCATTGTCACTTTGAAATTTGTCGTCAGGTTTTGTCAATTGGTCCATAATAAAAAAATTACATTTGATAAAATTAGCTATATTTTAAATTTTAAGTATTAGAATATTGCTATTATACATCTTTTTAGAAGTGCGTGTTCTCTTAGAAATTATTTCAATCCAAAAGCACAGCAACAAATATCTTTACAGTATTTTAAAGCATACATCAAAATGATCTATTATTTCTCTCATAAACAAGAGTATAAATACTACGACTCACTGTTCTTCACTACTGGCGAGAAAACTTCATCAAAATCAAAATATGGTCTTTGGTTAAAGTCCTGGACCATTAGTCTTGCACAATGGCGCTTAACATTTCCCTCGCTGTAACGTTTCACTTTGTAGATCCATCGATTTGCAAGGATCTTTATTTTTCGTTGTTGTGTAACACGGACAAGATCTTCTCTATCTACGAGTGTGTAAATTTCATAGCTTGATAGCGTCGTCCCAATTATCTTTATCCTGAGAAATGACAGCTTTCTCAAAGGTCTTGGGATGATGGTCTCTACGACGTTAAAGTTTTCAAAAATATTTAGAAATACTTTTTTAAAAATGGAAAAGTATATTTCTTTTGTTCGCAAGTGTACAGCTGTGGACAAAAAAATCTACACTTTGTTGTCATAGATTTCTTTCAAGCGAAGTGCATCATTATTTTGTCAATGGCTGCACCGTCATTTTCTGACTATTGTGCCTTGAAAAAAATTGTTGAAATTGTAAATACTTGCCTACAATCGTCTTCCACTTCAGTCGTTTCTTTGTTTATTTATATTGTCAAAGGTTTCTGGTTCAGCTTGCCTTTTCTTTCATTTCTTATTCACTTGTAAAGTGACAACTTTGTTGTGCAGAGTTCTTTAAAATATGCTATTATTACGCAAAGTGAGACTAGGACGTGATTAGAGAATTAATTCTAAGATTAAATGATTGTTTTACTTACTGAAAGCTTTGTTTTGAACTTCTTTAGTATCAAATACATAATTTATTTTATTGGAATGAAGAGATTTCTAATTGTTCGTATTTTAAAGTCAACTGTACTCCCAAAATTTTTTTAAAGAGTACATGTTTGAGACAGTAGCGGACTGGGTCCTAAAACCGGCCCGGGCATTTGTCTCTTACCGAGTCGGCCCATCAGTTTTTTAGTCCAACTCAGCGGCCCATTGTATACCCACCAGCCCACCAGGGGTACCGGCCCACGGGGCATTGCCTATTTTGCCCAATGGCCAGTCCGCCCCTGGTTTGAGATGTACAAGATTCCCTCGTCCCCATTTAAGCCACAAATTATGTCATTAAAACCATTAAGTTGGTCTTACTTTAATTACATCTCAAACGGGACGAGGGAATCTTGTTGAAAATTATCAACGCGAAATGCAAAAACAGCGAAAATAAATAAGCGAGAATGAAAATTGCGAATGTAATGACGGCGAAAAGACAGTAAGCGAAATTTATAATTTATTTTGCTTTTATTTTGAGCGCGAACTGACATTTGGCGGAATTTAAAATCCGCGAAATTTATGATCGCGAATATATTTAATTTTTTATTTAATTTATTTAATTAATTAATTAATTAATTATTTATTTATTTATTTATTTACTGTATTTAATGTTATTGACTAAGATTTAGAATTTTCTAATTAGTCTACTCATAGATCTGCATTAAACTCTCAATTGGCTGCCTACATGAAGGGCAGGTTGGTCGTGCTGAATTGTGAATTCTGGCATGACGTAAAGTGTCGACATGGCAAATACACTGTGTTTTTGGCATTCGTTGCACATAACAGGCAAAGATTCGAATCAGCAACTTCATCACGATTTGCTGTCGGCGATTGCACCGGAGCATCATTGACGACATTTCTATCTTCGCCTTGGCTCTTCGCCTTCGCCTTCGCCTCGTGGTCTACCTCGTCCTCGTGGCTGCTGAGCCGGAGTATCAACGACATCTTCAACGACGTCTTCACGAATGTCTTCAACGACATCTTCAACGACAACTTCAACGACATCTTCAACGACGTCTTCAACGACGTCTTCGCGAATGTCTTCAACGACGTCTTCGCGAATGTCTTCAACGACGTCTTCGCGAATGTCTCAACGACATCTTCACATATTCTAAATTTCATTATTTTTATTTCTTTCGCTAATTCATTTTTTCGCAATTTTTATTTTCGCTATTTTGCTGGAACAGTAATTAAAAATATATAATTCGCTTATTCACATTTCGCGCTGATAATTTTCGCCATTATGCTGGCGTCCCCTTAAATGTTATTTCTGTTATCAACCAAAATTTGAGAATTATTCACATTGTAGTTGTAGTGCTACAGTTAACTCTCTTATATCCGGTCATAGGCGGGGGATCAGCAAAAGTGGCCGGATATAGGAAGTGGCCGGGTAAAAGGAGAGTAATTAGTATAATGCGACATTGAAACGGTTTGGAACTTTTGGCCGGATAAAAGGTGTGGCCGGATATAAGAGAGTTGACTGTATAAAATTTAAAATTTACACTGTACACATTTCTTACGTTTGTTGGGCGTACCGGTATGTATATTTCCTTGAAATGTGTAGTGTATGTCAGAAATTGGTTTTAAATAGATATCGATATTGCCATATTGGCATTATTGTATTTTCGCATTTGCTGCTGCGATATCGCGGGAAATTTAAAGCCATATCTATACAGGCTGAGTCAGAATTTAATTGTTGTACAGTATGTTACCGTAGTTGTGCAGATACATTTAAAACAACAAAATTCTGACTTTTAAGTGTATTTTCTGCTTCATTTTTTGAATGCAGTTTTTTTTCTATTATCAGAAGGCAATTTAGAATTACAACTCCTGGCCAAATGTATGGAAATTCATGATTTTTAAGAGCAGGGCAAACCTTTGAGATTGATTATCTCGAAAACTATTTATCCTAGGAACATCTAATTTTGTTCAAATTATTAAAGCTGCTTTTGTGCTATTTATTTTTAGTATTTTTTGCAAAACCTTATGTTTTTATTTTGCTCAGTAATTGTAAATAAATAAAATTCAATTTGGGCATAAGCTTAGAACATGCATTTTTATTGGACATAAATAGTCTACGGTATATGGAAAATTTAGAAAAAAAAATTGGGATTAATACTTTCATGTTTGAGCTGGCAATTTAAATTAGCTCGGTCGGCTAAAATCAGCTTGTCAATGGCGTTTCATTTTTACGTTTTTGTTGAAAACAAGATTTTGTCTGGTCATACCAGATGTTGATGCAGTTGCAGGTGGCAATGGTGCTGTGCTGAAACTAAATCTGAAGCATCTTGTGATTGGCTATTGCCAGTCTCATTGGAATATTTGATTTTCGAAAACAGTTCAATAAATTAAAATGGATCATATTACCAGGAATTATTGCTTCAATTTCAAGTACCGTATGTCTTGATTCTCTGCATCTTTGAGGCATGCAGGTTTATCATCAATTCTTTGGTTTGGGGTTAGAGAATCAAACATGTTGACAAAGGCTTGATCTGTTGAGCCCAAAACGTCATACATGACATCATAAAATTCAAATTCATGATGTTTCTCGCCACTCACTTGTTGCTGGACTTGACCTTGAAAAAATTAAAAAATTGTAAAAAACTAAAATGAACAAATTAAATTAGTGCTCACTTTGAAATATGTCTGTTTCAATAGCTTCAGTTTGGATTTTATTTGCATATGGTCTTCAGCCTGATTCCTTCAGCTTGCTTGCCAGCTTGACAAACACGTGATCAGTTCGTTTTTTTTCATGCTGTTGAATTTCGGGAGCTGTCCAGTGTTCTAATAAGCAGGAAATATTTACATTTAAGCCAACTGACTTTAAAGAGAGCTTTCTTCGTGGAATATTCATTGAGAAATAAGGATCTTCATTGAATTTTGCTAGTAATTGGTTAGTACTTTAGTGATTTGCTAAGTGAAAAATCGTTTTGAATGCAAGAACTCGGAGTGGACTTTGTTCTTTGTTTTGTTGTCCATTCTTTCTTTCTTGTATGTTGTGAGATGCATTGCAAGTTCAATACTGAAGAACTGGAAACACTGAAATATGAACATTAAAACAAACATAAATTTTAAATATTACAAATGAAATAACCTAGGTCTAATATCTAGTCCAAGGTTCAACTTGCATTGTTTGAGATTGTATTTTTGTGGTGCCACCACTACTAAAAACAAAACAAAGAATTTGTCTTTTTTTTTTTCACTCAAAATAAAAATTAATTTTGCTTACACTTTTAGAATTTAACAGACATAAGAATTAATCCAGTAAAGTATCTTTTTAAAAAATAAATTTTTTATTCGTTATTGATCTAGACCAATGAAAAAATTATTTAAAAAAAAAGATACTATGCCATTATATTTATACCGGTAGTAAATTTTATGAATTTATTGCTTATGGATTGTAATATTTGGTTTAGCAATATTTCTTCTCCTCTTCCACCTTTTATGTGAATGACAGCGTAGATTATTAATTACAGCATCAATGGCAATATCTATTGATAATAATTTAATTTTAGAATTGTCATACTGACTTAGATAAAAAAAAGCATTGAAACTAATTTAAATAATTCTGCATATTATGATGAGAAAGGCGAATTATGCATCAAATGGTAAAATTAAAGATCTAGTACATTTTATTTCTCGCTGCTAGGGGGCAATTTTGCGATGTAGTACCAGTATCCAAGTTAACTTGAGGCTTTTGAAGAATTTACAGTACCATAGCGCAAATACTGCTGCTTAATCAAAAATCAAAAGCATTCATGACTAATTAGGCTTAAAACTCACAAATTATAGCAATTTATATCTGAAAAAATTGTTTTACACATGAATTTTATATTGGATGTAAATCGCATTAGATTTATTAGGCTTGCTTTTCTTTTGGAGCTGCACTTGACTTAGCTCTAAAATTTTGAAGCAATTGCTACCTAAATGAAGTAAATGCTCTTGTTTATTCATATCAATTTGCTCCATTTTTTTGTAAAAGCTTATACTCTAAGCAAATGCTCTGTTGTGTAGCAAATGCTTTTTTTAAGTAGCAAATGCAATTGTTCTTAATTTTTCATCGATGAATAGTGAAGCATTGACTTCAAAAAATAAGTTTTTGGCATTAATCAACTGGGTTAATACAATCAAATTTGCAACTTCCAAAAATTTTTTTTTTTGGAAAAAGTATTTTTTGTTGAAGCCAACACCCTAAACACTTTGGTTGTCTTTTATTATCTTTGTGCAATGTGTTACGTATTCCAGCACATTTTTGCGAAAATGGATGGTTGTAAAAATACTTCTCAACGCATTGAGTAATCTTTCTTTATTTCTTCTCAACAGACTGGCTCAGTAAAACACTCGAAATGCAGTGATAGCAATGAAAACTCTATTGCCTACTATTAACTGTTTGAAATTGTTTGAGATTGTGGAAATTGTTGCTTCAATTGGAATCTATCTTTTGTAGCTTTAAGCTTGTCCTTTCCATTGTATTATGTCAATAACAGAGATTGAGTCGTCTTCTTTAATGATGCAATCCAAAGTTATTTTCTGCATAATAAACGCCCGATTGACTTTTCCATCAAGAGCAAATCTTCATTTTTAAGATCTTTACACTCATACAACTCAAGATGCTTCTGTTCCTCTTACCGGTACCTATGAAATCGTAAAGAGTGCCCCTCGCACATTGAGGGCAATCTGTGGTCTTGCTTCAATTCCGAGAAAATAAACTTTTTCTATTAACGTTTCTTTAAACGCTTCAATCCAGAGTGCTTGCTTGATAACAAGTTAAACTTTATTAGAACGCAGAATTTATCGCAGGTTTTATCTTTGTGCTTCAGTACGATAATGATAAGTATTGATTACTCAATAACCCAATATCAAATTTATATTCACCAATATTTTGAACCGACCTTTCAGGATGGTAATCGACGACATCACCATCAATCAAAATCTGAAGGTAGTTCATAATCAAAATTCTGAGTACTTCTGAAATCTTAATTCCAAGTGGTTCTCATTTTGAGATAAAACACGCAACATAGATTCAATAAAGAACAAAAGACCACGAGAATCGATCGGTCGGAGCTTTGGTCTTGAAACACAATCATTGGGTGGTATGATTAAAAGGAAGCATTTACTCCAAAGTAAATAGCAAAATTAAATGCTCCATTTTGTATGAATAAAGAAATGCTTTTACTACTGAGTGAATGCTTTTGCTTCAATTTTTGAAGTTTTTGCCTTCATGTTTGAAGGCCTTGCTTCCACATTTGGAGGTTTTACTTCCAAATTTAAAGGTTTTGCTTTTGCTTCAAACTGTGTTGATTTAAGACCCAAAAACAAAAATTAAATTCTTTAAAAGTTTTATATTTTTAGGCTTAAAACTCACAAATTATCGCAATTTATATCTGAAACAATTGTTTTATATATGAATTTTATATTGGATGTAAATTGCATTAGATTTATTAGCGTTGCTTTTCTTTTGGAGCTGCACTTGACTTAGCTCCATATTTTTGAAGCATTTGCTACTTACGTAATAGTTAGTGACAGTATTGTATCAAATGTAAATAACCGCCATTACGTATTGTTGTTTGTTTTTTTTTAATTTTGTCACTAGATGACACTTATTTGTAACAAAATGGCTGATCGTGCACTATCAAAATAGTGCACAATCAAATGGCTTGTGATTGGTTGGTACCTCAACTACGGCATCCCATAAGGTACAATATCGGTCACTAAATGAAGTAAATACTCTTGTTTATTCATATCCATTTGCTCCATTTTTTAGTAAAAGCTTATTCTCTAAGCAAATGCTTGTATAGCAAATGCTTTTTTTTAAGTAGCAAAAGCAATTGCTTTTAATTTTTTATTCATTAAAAGTGAAGCATTGATTTCAAAAAATGGGAGTTGGAGCAAATGCTTCTTTTTAATCATACCAGCCAATGTCTTGGCTAGTCATTGAACTTTAGTGAATTTCCAGATTCTAGATGAAAATAAGACATATCTTTTTTTTATCAGTTGTAGAGGTTTTGGGCATAGGTGTGTCATACCAGTTATAACTTTGTATAATAAATTATTATGGATGAAAGTTTTTAACTACAATATCTAAATATAAAATGTGTCATTGACATCACCGTATAGACAAGTGAATTTGTTAATGTAATGATACAGTATGATTCAAAAATTATTGCCACACGTTTATTTGAACTGCAGCTTAATCAAAATTCATAATTTTTCACATACGTCATAATAAGCTCAAGATGGGAGTAAATTTACAGTTCTAGCAATCTCGAATGAAAAGCACGTGTCACACTTGTTTGGAGGGGAAACTCATCTATACTGTAGTTAAAGCTTAATTTGCTATACACGTCCTCTTGCATGGTCATCTGAATTGTTTAGTGCAAGCCACTTTCATATAAAGTCTAACTCTTAAGACTGCATTGTGTTGGACAGCAGTTACAGTACAAACTGCTAAATAATACAATTTTGTTAAAATCTACGTACTGTCTTTTAGAATTGATAACGATATAAATAAAAATTACCCACTGATATAACAGATTCTTTCTGTTGTCAACTTTGCTTTGTATTGTGTTGAAAAGCTTGCAGCAGTCTAGTCTAGATACTAACTCACAGGAAAATTAAAGAAATTAGAAGCAATGGGAAGTACTTGTGAAGAAGACATTAGTTTTTTGGTTGCTCTGCTTCTGCGTCATTCAGTTTTCATCGCTTTTGAATCCACTAAAATGTCAAGTGTCATGTATGAATTAAATGTTAGTTGAAAAAGAAATAAAAATAAATAAATATTGATAAATTATCTCTCTTTTTTTAATTAAAAGACAATTTAATTTTTTGTATAGAGACAGGTCGCGTATGGCCAGAGTAGCCGCTGGCGACCTTAAACATCATTTCCGCACTTTCTTCTTTGTACACATATTAGTTCCTTACAATTTATAGATTATGCGATAGGATGGATTGTACTTTACAGTAATATACACATAACACTTTTTACAATTGAACCGCACGTATATCTACGAACGACTCATTTTTCTTAGCAATTCGTTGTACTTAATTGAGTTGGTGGTCTTGGGAATTTTCAGTAATGTGCTGCACACTAATTCAAGAACCTCGTTGTTAAGTAGTAATGTTTCATTTCTTTCTCCCTAGAAGAATACGAGGTGGAAACAGTAACAACAGTTACACTATTTCTCTCTTTTTCTTTCTTTCCTAATGGCATGTTCTATGTTTTATTATTAGGATTACTTACTGCACTTAGTTGACGGACTGGTTACGTGCCTTCCGGGTCTGGGGTACCATTGATTTGCGACAGAGTAGCCGCGGGCAATCGTTAAGCACCATTCTTTTCTTCTTTCTAAGTGGTCGGTTTTATGCAAACCCTAAGAACCCCAGCCATCTTCTGAGATTACGGCTATAGATAATGGTTTGCTAGTTCAGGGTGGTTTATTTTTACTTGCTGCTAGGCACGTTTGTCAGTTGAGAACGAAACTCAATTAATTTTTTGGATTTTCTCTGGAAATCTAGATTAAGGTAAGGGGCTGTTCATAAAACACGTGCTTGACTTAGGGGGGAAAAGGGGTTTCTCAAAACAGCACTAAGTGTCACATGAGGAAGGGGGGGGGGGCTTCCGTAATGCCATGTTGAGTTTTTTTTTTTTGGTGTTCTTTTTTATTTACCCTTTTTGTGTGTACTTACTCCTGCGGAGTGCTCATTGATCAATAAATAAATAAATAAATAAATAAATAAATAAATAAATTGAGAAGCACGTGCTTCTCAATACTATATTTTCTTCATCTTGCTCTAAAATAAATTGTTTTAAGCTGTCGTTGCGCCAAGAACATTTCAAGATATTGAGTAATAAAAGGATTTATTTTTATTGACCTCATTGACTTATTATCATAAACTATAAGATAGTATTCTTCGCATTGAAACCATCGTCGGTTATCTGATCTTTAGAAGCATCCTCTACCGGTAAAATTCTTTTTTCTGGAATTAACTGGCGTTTTCGCAAAACCAGACGTACTTCTGGCGAAACAATTTTATTCTATGTTTAATTCTTTACAATTATTTGGAGTGTACTGTATGCTGTGATTTTTGTTTTCAAAGTCTTTTTTCGCAGACTGATATTTGCTATAGCCCTAGCTGTAAATCGTTCGTAGGACTTCGCTCTAGTTCTGGTTAAATTGAACGCAGTAGCTGTCTTTGGGGTCTTCGCTGGAATTCCTGTCATTGCTGTCATTTGTCATTGATGCATTGCTGGATCTGTTCAACTTTCATTCACCTAATAAGTTGAATCATATTTTGTTGGAGTATTATTGCTCATTGTTGATCAGAGATTAATGATCACATTTTTGCTTATATTGCTGTTACATCTACAGTATGACAACCACAGAAATGCACGTTTTCTTCTCTCTTTATAGACAGGTTGCGGCCTAAGTAAACTTTGGCATCAAGACTGACGTCGACGTACAGCACGAACATGTAGCTAATAAGCTCCACGTTCCGTGAAACGTCAGACTCCTGAAAATCGCAGAGCTAGAAGTTCCGTTGTTCACGTTAGATGGCAGGAACTTGTGCCACAACTTCTCTAATAATGTCTTTCTGCAGGCAAGATGTAGGATTACCGTCCTTTCTTTATTGCACATTTTAACTACATTTCCTTAAAGCTAATAAATATATGGACTACTGCTATACTGAATACATTCTGCTGGTAAGATTTCCCCCCCCCAGTTAACCCTGACTCTCACAAAGTGCTTTCTGTTGCTGGATTGCGACAGGTCGCGAATGGCCAGAGTAGCCGCTGCGATCTTATGACTGTGGCACACTAGACGCGATTCGCGTCGCAGAGGCTTCGCGCGACGACAAAAGCCGCGCGATTCGCAATTCGCATCGCTACGTGGTGCACACTACGGAGCGATGCGAATGTTA
>JAQFZP010000713.1:0-28361 GCA_034695745.1 Geophilus truncorum | reverse complement strand
TTTTAAAAAAATGCTCACGATATAAATAAAATTATTCAATTATAAAAAAATTAAGGTATGGTATCTTAATAAATGTTAAATATAAATTTAATAATATAAAAATAAAAAGTCAAATATAAAACCACTGCTCTTTATATATTATAATTAAAAACTTATTCATTTAAATTTAATGTTTTGAGCCGTTCTACACTTTTTCTCCAATTAATTTATCCATATGTTTACTTTATAATGGCACAATTTTCTAATCTATTTAAAAATATAACAATTTCAAGAATATTGCCCATCTAGCCGATTGAAACGACACTACATTAAAAAAATAAAAGTAAAAGTAAATAAGCACTTGTTAATTAACAAGTGTTTATTTACTTCTACTTTTATTATAACTATTCACATTTTATTGGATTTTAAAGAACAATTCCTTTTGATGTTTTTATTACTGCAACTGAATACAAATGCAATGATAAACTGAAAATAAAATGTAGTTTCATTTACAGTTTCCGTTTTATCCGTATCTTTTGGCCACTTCGCACGAATCAGAAGAATAATTAAAGTATCTTTTAGATTCGTCGTTGTCACATGATTATAACTGCAATATTATAAAAAAAAAATGAAATTGCTACCGCACTATGTAATAAGTAAAGTGATGTGCATATTTATTCTCCATATACTGTATATTGTATATTGTTTTGCTGATTATCCATATTTAATACTTTGGAATTGTTTTTCCACTAAATTACACTAAAGAAATTTACAATCAAAAGTTTTATTTAAGTGTAGAATTAAAAATGAATGAATATTTAATAAAATTTAAGTTTTCAAATTGAAGTTGCCTGTAATTCAGTCGCGACAGACGCATGATGGGAAATTTATAAACTTTTAATCTCTTCTAACTCCATTCAAATAGTTAATTTCGCCCTTAATTAAGCACATACAGTATTTAATCACGTAAATTAATAATTTTTTATATTAATATTCAATACATTAATAACGTATTGAATTTTTTAAAACAGCCGTTACAAAATAATTATTAACAGATTTTAAATTAAATTAAATTGATAATAGCAGAAGTAAATAGTAATAGTTTATTTACTTCTGATAATAGTAACCAAATTTTAGGGTCGACCTAGGTGGGTCGTGAACTTTTAGTATCTATAAAGTGGACGTGATGCTGAAAAGTTTTAGAACCACTAATCAAAATTATTATTTATTGCGAGTGGTAATCTATGAATGGTAACCTATGAACCTAAACTGGGTGTCGTTTTGTCAGTGTTTTTGGTCTTTTATTTTATGAAAATTTAAAACTAAATTCATGATTCGTTTTGACAAGACAAGTTCAGTGAAGTCAATAATATATGATTAGACGACTGATTTGGAAAATACAGTTTAAATAACACCAAAACAAAGCCATAAAATAAATAACTAGCAAATCTAAATTTGTATACAAGTAGAAATACAAAACAGCAGCAGAAAACAATAAAAAAAAAATAATAATTTTTTTTAGTTTATTATTTTTAAAATATAAATTTTGTACTCAACTTAGATTTTTCTTATTAACTCTAATTCGTTTTTTTATTTATTCTTATTTAATTTTTTTTTTCATTTTATTCTACCATACCAGTACGCTATGCACTACTGTATGTAATAACATAGCATTGCTTCACTATAGACAGCAAATTTCAAATAGAGATCACATGATTAAAATCAGTCAATCAAATTCATTGTGACAAGTCTCAAGAGTTAAATTGATGGATTAATGAATTGTTAGTTAAATATCATGAGACAGTGTTGGTGCAATAAAATTAATCTCAAGTTAGATAAACCACATATTTATTAACTGGTGATTAAACATATTTTGGTGTAATGTTTTACAATAAAATTTAACATTAAGAGAGTTTGTATTGCTTTGCTGATTATCCATATTTAATATTTTTGAATTTGTTTTCACTAAAATACACCAGAGGTTTACACTCAGAGTTTTATTTAAGAGCAGGGTTCAACGTTTCAACCTCAAACCCAGTGATTGAAAAAAAATTCCAAAATAAATTTGATTAAATATTGATTAAATAATTAAAAAAAACTATAATTTTATTAAATAAGTTTTTCAAATTATTTATTTGAAGTTGTGTGTAGTGCAATTGCCTGGTGGGAAATGTAAGAACTTTTAATCTCTTCCCACTTTATTAAAATAGTTAATTTAGCTCTTAATTAAGCACATTAGTCACATAAATTTAAAAATTAAATTAACTTTTTTATAAATCCCATAAAATTAGTGGTTGGGGAGTTTTATGTTAGAATGGGATCCCATTCTAACATAAAGTGGATAAAGTGGAATGTGGAATGGAGTTTTTTGGGATGGAGTGTTTTGGATTAGTAGGAATGAAGTGGGATGAAGGGTTTTAAATAAACTGGGATGAAATGGAATGAAGCGCTTTGGAATGGAGAGAAATAAAGTGCCATAAATAGATTGGGATGATATGAGATGAAGGATTTTAAATAAACTGCAGTTTCATTAAAACCCTTATTCTACTTCATACCCGTTAATTTAAAACCTTTCATCCCACTTCATTCCTATTAATTTAAAACCCTTTATTCTAATATGTTTAGCACATTTCATCCCACTATATCCAAATTCTATTTATCAAACTTTATTTCATTCCATTCTAATTTTTTCAATCATTTGTTTATTTTTTAATTTTTCATTTTGTTTTTCAATTCATTTATGCTAATTTGGTAGAAGAATTTAAAAATTTTATTTGTTTTATTTTTTAAATACATTTTTGTTAAAACGTAGCTTGAATTTGCGATTAAAATAAGTATTTTAATAAGTTTTAACGAAATAAATTAATTAGTTAGGCCAAAAACAAAATAAAGTAAAATGAATAATATTAACATATTATTACGTTTCTAATAAGAAGAAACTGAAATGTATTAATAAAGAATAAATAAATAAAATAAAATAAAATAAATAAAAAAAAAAAAAAAAAACACGAAAAAAACACGAAAAGATAAGAGAGCTGGCCGTATATCATTATGTCCGGCTATGAGGGAGTTGACTGTATTAATACAGCCAACTCCCTTATAGCCGGACATTTTTTTAAATTTAATTTACATGACTAAATTTAGTCATGTAAATTAAATTTAAAAAAATAAGCTAACTTTTTCATAAATCCCATAAAATAATTTAGTAAAAATAAAATAAAAAGTCAAAATGTGAAAACATCTCCAAAGATTCTTTTTTCCCTATATTTATAAATATATTTGTTTACGGTACCATATAACTTATATTGGAAAATAAAAATTTAATTTTTAATTATTAGCTATATCGGTAAAATCTCACTTTTAATCTTTAAATTTAATTTTCAATTCATCAGTAACCTACAAAACGTGTAAAATTAATTCAAACAAACCAACAAGTAGATAGGAAAATAAGCTAAAAATGAGTTGAATACCGTACAAATAAAATACACTATAGATACAGTCGAGTCCGCTTATAACGACATTTAAGGGACCGCCCAAAAAATGTGGTTATAACCAATTGTCGTTATAAGCAGACTCGACTGTATTGTAACAAATAAAAGTCAAATGCAAAAAAAAAAAATAAATAAAAATAAAAAAGTCAAATGTAAAAACATTTAAAGACAATTCAGCAGAATGTTTTTTTAAATGATTCTTTAAGCTGTCGTTACGTTTTCAATTGAAAGAACACAATTGGCACGTAAATAGTTTTTCTCCCGTGCTTCAACAAATGATTTTTCATGGTTGATTTATCACGAGCCGCATAAAAACCAAATTCACATTTCAATGGTTTTTCTTTCGTATGAAGAGAAATGTGTCTGTCGTGTTAAATTGAAGTTATTTGTAGTTACGAAAAAACACAAGTGGCACTCAAAGAACTGTTTTCTCTACATAAATAAGCACAAATTAATTTAAAAGCATTTGTATAGTTTTTCTTAAATGTGAGTTCGTTTGTGACGTCTTAAATTGTACTTTTTAGAACACCAATACGAACATTCGTCGCATTTGAACGGTTTTTCTCCCGTGTGCACGAGCATGTGATTTCTCAATGAATCTCTCCATGCAGTTGTAAAAAAACACAAATTACATTTAAAGGGCTTCAATCCTGAATGTGTTTTTTCATGATCTTTCAAATACGAAAGTTGATTAAATTTTGCGTCACACAATTTGCATTTGAATGGTTTTTCTCCCGTATGCACGAGCATGTGTCGTTTCAGTGATTCTCTCTGTGCAGTTGTATGTGAACACAAATCACATTTAAAAGGCTTCAATCCTGAATGTGTTTTTTCATGTCTTTTCAAATGCCCAAGTTGATTAAATTTTGCGTCGCACAATTTGCATTTGTATGGTTTTTCTCCAGTGTGAATGAGAGAATGCTCTTTTAAATGTCCTGACATCTTACAGGAATAGTCACATAAATCACATTTGTAGGGTTTATCGTCACAATGAACGCAAGATAAATGTGTTTTTAACGACGAAAGACTGGTGCACGAGTAACTACACAAGTGGCACTTAAAAGGTTTGTCACCAGTGTGAGATCTCATATGCATTTTTAAACTACTCCGCTTAGTAAATGAAGAGGAACATAATTCACAGGAAAACCGGTTTTCGCATTCATGTTTCGATAAATGACTTTTGAGATACGTTTCCAATTTACACGTGTACGAACACAGATGGCAATTGTAAGGTTTTTCGTCAGAATGACGACTTACTAAATGCATTTTCATTTGTTCCATACTTGCATACGCAACAGCACACAAATGGCATTTAAAAGGTTTTTCTCCCGTGTGTGTTCTTTCATGAACACGTAAATTACTCCGATCTGCAAATGACTTGCCACACGATTCACAATTGAATGGTTTTTCTCCCGAGTGTGTTTTTTCATGTCTGCGTAAATAACCCCGAGTTGCAAATGACTTGTCACACGATTCACAATTGAAGGGTTTTTCTCCCGAGTGTGTTTTTTCATGTCTGCGTAAATAACCCCGAGTTGCAAATGACTTGTCACACGATTCACAATTGAAGGGTTTTTCTCCCGTGTGAATTAGCAAGTGTCGTTTCAACGCAGATGGTTTTGAAAACGAGCGTGTGCACAAACAGCAATTGTATTTCGCCTTTTTCTTATCGTTTCCCATTTTCAGAGACTTAATAATGTCCTAGATTAAACATTAAAAAAATATTTAAAACCAATTCGTCTATAGAAAACAAATTCACCTTAAATATAAATATTGATGTCGGTGGCGTACCATACACACATCAACACGCCGTTTAAACTGCTAAATTGACTTGAGAATTTTCCTAAAAACGATTCAAACATTGAACTATTCGTAATCAATTCCATTTCACAACCAACTTACGTTTCAAACTTGAAGTAAGATGTATCTTATAGCCTTAGATATTAATAATGACACAAGACCGTTGAGCACGAGTTGACATCAGGCCTCAGCCTCGAGTTCGAGTAGCGTCGTTTACGGTTTAGTCGTTAAAAGTCACCACTAGAGGGATTTAGCATTCAGTTTGATTTAATCCATACAACTCATATTTCGCTTTTATTCATCAGTAAAGATAAAGATATTTTTACTTCTCTGATTTTTTTTCTCCATTGTTTATTGCGTTAGTTTTAAATTAATATTTTATTTCCCATCTCAATAAAAATTTTATTTCGCAATAAAAACATGATTTTAATTTTTTTTGAAATATTGTTTTAAAAAAGTAATTAAAAAATTGACATTGAAGTTTTTCAAATTATTAAATTCATTTTTAAGTTTATCAATATAAAATTGTAAATAATTAAAAAAAATGTAAATAAAATTATTCCACTTAAAAAATAACTGTGTGATTGTTAAATCATTATAAAAGTGTGATGTCATTGTTAAAAGCTGGTGTTTAATACATTAGTAGTAATGAGACTTAATACTTAAGTCAGTTGTTTGCGTTTATAGCCCATTGCTAGAATGAAAAGTACCATAAGAACAGCAACACTAAAAAAAATATAAAAAAAAATTGACAATCTTAATCCAAATAATGTGTAAATATATACATAATACATCTCATTCGTCATTCCTTCACCTCGATTAAATCTTTTGCAACTAACTTTTTGATTTGAATTACAAAGAGCAATAACATTACCAAAAGCTACTGTAAGATCAGAAATAAACATGAAAACATTACTTCCCCTCAAAAAAAGAAAATCCATAGACCGTTTTTGGTGTTTGTGATTAAAATTCGAATTGAGAAATTCGAAAATTAAGTGCCTTTTCTCACCAAAGGAAAGAGGGAAATCCTTCGGACCGTTTTGGTGTAGTTAAGCTTAATTAAAACTCGAATTTAAGATTTAAAAATAAAATTCAAAAATTAGCAAATTAAGTGCCTGTGCACACACCAAAGAGAGAGAATTCATTCTCATGGAGAACTAGTTCGAAGTGACTACTGGAGTGTAGCTCACGTTTTGGCTACTGTTGTGTAAGTCACATCAGAGTTCCTGATGAGGCTTAGATATTTATTTATTAACTCTAATTCATTTTTTATTAATTCTTATTTAATTTTTTTTTTCATTTTATTCTACCATACCATTACTCTATGCACTATGTAATAACATAGCATTGCTTCACTACAGAAAGCAAATTTGAAATAGAGATCACATGATTAAAATCAGCCAATACAATTCATTGTAACAAGTCTCAAGAGTTAAATTGATGGATTAACGAATTGTTGGTTGATTAACATGAGACTGTGTCGGTGCAATAAAATTAATCTCAAGGTAGTTAAACCACAAATTTATTAACTGGTGATTAAACATATTTTGGTGCAATGTTTTACAATAAAATTTAACATTAAGAGAGTTTGTATTGCTTTGCTGATTATCCATAATTAATATTTTGGAATTTATTTTCACTAAAATACACCAGAGGTTTACACTCAGTTTTACTTAAGAGTAGGGTTCAACGTTTCAACCTCAAACCCGGTGATTAAAGTGAAAAAAATTCCAAAATAAATTTGATAAAATATTGAATAAATAATTTGAAAAACTATAATTTTATTAAATAGGTTTTCCAAATTATCTATTTGAAGTTTTGTGTAGTGCAGTTGCCTAGTGAGAAATTTAAGAACTTTTAATCTCGTCCCACTTCATTCAAATAGTTAATTTCGCTCTTAATTAAGCACATTAGTCACATAAATTTAAAAATTATGTTAACTTTTTTATAAATCCTATAAAATTATTATTTAGTAAAAATAAACTAACAATTCAAACTATGAAAACATCTCTAAGGATTCTTCTTTCCCAACATTTAAACATTTATTTGTTTATACATTGGAAAAATAAAAAATTTCATTTTAAATTATTCACTACCGTATATTCGTAAAATCCAACTTTAAATCATTAAATTTAATTTTCAATTTATCAATAACGTACAAGTAAACCTAGACTGAAAAATAAGCTAAAAATATACAAGTGAGATGAATACAAATAACATTTTTACTTAGCTAATGAACACTATCTAATTTCAACAATATACCAATAGACATTGTTACAAATAAAAGGCAAAGACAAAAATTAAAAAATAAAAGTCAAATGTAAAAACATTTAAATACTATTCATCAGAATGTTTTCTTAAATGATTCTTTAAGCTGTCGTTACGTTTTCACCTGAAAGAACACAATTGGCAAGTAAACAGTTTTTCTCCCGTGCTTCAAAAATGAATTTTCATTGTTGATTTGTCACGAGTCGCACAACAACAAAATTCACATTACATGGTTTTTCTTTTGTATGAAGAGAAACATATCGTTTTAAATGGAAGGTATTTGAAGTTACAAAAAAACACAAGTGGGCTCAAAAATTGTTTTCTTTACACGAATAGGCACAAATTAATTTAAAAGCATTTGTATGGTTTCTTTTTAAGTGTGAGTTCGCTCGTGACGTCTTAAACTGCTATTTGTAGAAAACGAATACGTGCATTTGTCGCATTTGAACGGTTGTTCTCCTGTGTGCACGAGCATATGTGTTTTTAGTGAATGTCTGTGTGCAGTTGTAAAAGAACACAATTCACATTTAAATGGCTTCAATCCTGTATGAATCTTTTCGTGTCTTTTCAAATGCCCAAGCAGTTTAAATTTTGCGTCGCACAATTTGCATTTGTGTGGTTTTTCTCCAGTGTGAATGAGAGAATGCCGTTTTAAATGTCCTACTTGTTTGCAGGAATAGTCACATAAATCGCATTTGTAGGGTTTATCGTCACAATGAACGCAAGATAAATGTGTTTTTAACGACCAAAGACGTGTGAACGAATAGCTACACAAGTGGCACTTAAAAGGTTTTTCACCAGTGTGTGATTTCATATGCCTTTTTAAACTATTCCTTGTAGTAAATGAAGCGGAACATAATTCACAGGAGAACAGTTTTTCGCTTTCGTGTTTCCATAAGTGACTTCTTAAATACGTTTCCACTTTACTTGTGTACGAGCACAGATGGCACTTGTAAGGTTTTTCGTCCGAATGACGACTTACTAAATGATTTTTCAGATGTGCCATTTGTGCACACGCTACAGTACACAAATGGCATTTGAAAGATTTTTCTCCAGTGTGTGTTTTTTCATGAGCACGTAAACTACCCCGAGTTGCAAATGACTTGTCGCACGATTCACAATTGAAGGGTTTTTCTCCCGTATGTGTTTTTTCATGAGCGCGTAAATGACCCCGAGTTGCAAATGACTTGTCGCACGATTCACAATTGAAGGGTTTTTCTCCCGTGTGTGTTTTTTCATGAGCGCGTAAATGACCCCGAGTTGCAAATGACTTGTCACACGATTCACAAGTGAAGGGTTTTTCTCCGGTGTGAATTAGCAAGTGTCGTTTCAACGCAAATGGTGTTGATAACGAGCGTGTGCACAAACTGCAATTGTATTTCGCCTTTTTCTTATCACTACCCATTTTCAGAAACTTAATAATGTCCTTAAATTAAATATTAAAAGAACATTTAAAACCAATTCGTCAACAGAAAACAAATTCACCTTAAATATTGATCTTGGTGGCGTACCATACACACATCAACACGCCGTTTGAACTGGCAAACTGAGTACTGACTCGTGATGATTTTCCTAAAAATGATTCAAACATTGAACTATTCGCAATCAATTCTATTTCATAAACAACCTACGTCTAAATTATGATATGAAAAACTTGAAGTACGATGTCGCTTACAGCGATAACGGCACAAGCATGAGTTGAGTTGAGTTGAGACCAGGCGATCAGGCCTCAGCGTTCCGTCGGCGTTCGAGTTAGCCACGTTCAGTTGTCAAAAGTCAACACTAGAGGGATTTAGCATTCAGTTTGGTTAAGTCCATGCAACTTTCAATTTTATTAGATTTTCAGCAAATGTTAAAATAAAAGCAACGAAGCATAATTGATCATGTTGAACTGTGAAAAATTAAAATTTGCAAATGTTGAAAAAAAAAATTAAGTAGAAAGAAAGAAAGAAAAGAAAAGAAAGAAGAAGAAAAAAAAAATCATTTTTTATTTCTAAACACTAAACTCTAAAACAATGACGTACAGTCTCGTTACCATTAAATGATGCAATATGATATAATGTTACATCAACTCCGAAGTAAGAATGAATACAACAGCTTTATTTGAAAATAAATTATACCTTTAATTTCCAAACTTATTATTTACATTTAAGCTGTTTCCTTGGTAACTTAAAAAAATCAATAAATCACCATTAACCATTACCAAAAAACACAAATCACAGTTTCCCGTCAATAAAATTGTAACTTAGCAACAAAATCGATAAACTCTCCTAAATTACCAACAAGAACAAGTAAACAAAAATCAGCGAAAATGAAGCAAACATTGCAGCTCTTAGCTTCACTTCTCGCTTATCTACACCCAACAGGTAAAACTAAACCAAAAACACAAAAATCAACAAATTTAAAAAATTTAAAAAATCAATCATTTCAGTATCACTAGACTGTCGATTCGACAAAAACAAACCGTGGGAAAATTTAGAAAACGTTTATACCTGCAACAACACCGAAGTCTGCTGTAACGACGCAAATCGGCCGACGTGTTGCGTCAAACTGTCCCTCAAACAACAATCGTGAGTCAAAACTCAATTTCCTCTTATTATCAACTGATCTATATTCTCCTTCAGAATAGACGAACTCATCATCTGGGGTTGTCTGATCGCTGCATTTCTAATCACGGGTGTCTTAATCTGTTACTACAGCTCTGACCACGAGTGTTGCAGCGAAAACAGAATTTGTTGTTGTCTGTGTCAGAAAAGGATGACAAAAGATGAGCTTCAGGTTTACACCATTTCACCTACGAATGTTTAAAATGTAAGGAGAATTAAATAAATGCACGAAATCAATTTATTTATACATCATTTTCACAATTCCCGATTCGCTTTTAACATTTACTTATTCACTTGGTTCAAAGTTCACTGAAAAGTAGTGTCCTGCGAAAACGCGCCCGCTAATCTAGTTTCGTCCGATTGGAGCACGCAAAATAAACGCTGCGGAGTCGGTGTTGAGTACGGTGCCGGTCGAGGAACAGTTGCACGTAAAATAAACTCTCTCGCGTTCGGTTTGGGGAATTCGCTGAGAGCTGGATGAGTTTTAGACTTGATGGATCCGTCGTCAGAGTTCGCCACTTCTTCGTCCGATGAGTCGCCGTCTATCAACATGTTAAAAGACTAGGGAAAAAAATAAAATTAACTTTTGTTTAAAAATATTTAAAAATAAGAGGGATTGCAATTTGAATTAATTCGAATTTCTTAAATAATTTGTATTTACTATTCATTTTTTTTTTTTTTTTTTAATTTCGAATAATTTGTTTTATACACTAAACGTAAATACGCTTTACGTAATGTGAAAAAATAAAAAAATAATAAAGTTGTCACAAATTTACCTAAATTTACGTATTATTTTGTATTAAATAAATAAATTTAAAAAACAAAAATTAAAAATCTTGAATTGGAATTCAAATTCGAATATTTCATATATTTGTATCTAAATTCATAAATGTTTAGTATTGGAATCCGAATTTTTAAAACATTCGTGTATTGTGATCGGAATTCGAATTCCAAATTGATCAAATTGTCATCCCTTAAAAAAAAAAAAACCTTATGCGCCTGCGTGAAGAGCTTGACCACAGCTTGACCAGCAGGTCCACGACTAGCGCCAACTAAAGGAACCTCGACTTGCTGCAGCAATTCCTTGATCAATGTTTCTATCTCCGACACCGCTTCCCCGGATGACAATTTAGTGGTCAGTGAAGTGATTCTGGCAGTGGTCACTTCCAAACCGGAAATGAGACGTGCAATTTCCTCGTATCTCTTCACGTCCATTTTCGGTGCGCGGAACATCTTGGACGTCTTGTGCGCGATCGACTCGATCGAATCCTTGTCTGATTTCCCAACTGCTCCGGCAGCGGTCAACATAGCGGCGTGGAAGACCGCAGGCATGAGATGAGTGACCAACTGACCGACGGTCAACGATGCCAGCCAGTGAAGGACTTTTTCCGCTTCTCTGGTGTCGTCGAAAAGACGTCTTTGTCTTCTGGAAGGAACCGCGTTCGCTGTTTCCCAAACATCGGTCCAGATGTTTCCGGGTAGCATCATGCGGGTGCTCAAGTGACCCTTCTTCCCTTCGTCGTCTTCCTGGATCCAGTCCCGAGGAGAGTACCAGCGCACAAAGTCCTCCAAACAGCACGAGGGATTAGCTGCCTGGGAATCAAAGACAATTAGTTTCATGAACATTAATCAAAGTTATTGTTTATAAGATTACTTTGAAGGCCTCCATGTCTGATAACAAACACGCGCTTTGCATCTTGGCTCTCAGCTCTGTGCCTTGTGCGTCAGTGCCCAGTTGGACAAGAACTTCGGCATGTTCTTCCAAGAGATCTTCGGTCATTGGTGTTGGCTCCTGAAAGTTGGATAATGAGAAATAATTAAATTGCGTTAAAAATTTATTTTTTTAAAAATGATATTGGCGAGCAAAAATTATTGTTAAATATTTTCAACTCAATTTTGTTGCCATAATTATGATCCTCGAAAATTTCTCAGGAAAATTGTAATGCACAAAGCTTTTCGATCATTATGATTAGATTTCCACTGATTTAGAAAAAATAAGATGAGCTTTGGATTAAAAGATAAATGTTGAAGGAAGTTTTCCTTTAGAATGGGAAAATAAATAAAAAAAGTAATTCAAATTGATAAAATCTAAATAATTTATAAAAAAGTAAATTTTCAATTCTTATCTTCAGAATTAAATAAAACTAATTTAAACTTCCTATTAAAAAAGTAATTTAGTTCAATTAAATTGATGCAATTTTTTTCTTTCCAAAATAAAATAATAATATCTAATTATCAACCTGTTAAATAAATTTTGATATAAAAAGATCAAATTATATTATAATATCGTATTATTTTTACTATTATATTATTATATTACTATTATATTACTATTACTCATCAATGACCTTCACATAAAAGAATGAGAAACGTAAAAGTAAATTAAAGATGCATTCGGAAATAAAAATAAAAAACAAAAGGAAATCCTCAATTTTAATCTAAAAAAAAAAAAAAAAAAAATTGTAAAATTAAATTGCTTCAATTTAAACTCATTTTCCATCCAATCCCCGGTAATTCAAACGTAAATAACAATAAAACCAAAGATTTCCCGAGATAAAACACAACATCCTTCGTTCTATCCTCAAATATGTAATTAAAATATTTTCCCAGATTCACTATAAAATTTTTTCCCCTTTTAAATTTTAATTCCATTTCATGGTCATTCATTCCACGAGTTCCATGAGAGAGAAAAAAAAAGAAATAAAACAAAAATAAAGAGATTCTTCATTATCTTTTTTTTTTCTTTTTTCGTGGAATGTGAATTTTTCTTCAAAATGATAACCTGTGTGACTGGAATGTAAAGTGGTTGATCCGAATTTAACAAGCGCAAGTCTCCGCATTTCCTTAGCCGTCCGTCGGGTTGATGAGACACGGAGTCTTTAAAAACCCCATCGGCCGAGCCACTGGACACGCTGGACACCGGTCTTTCGCCGCTGGAAACGTTGAACGCAGCTTTCTCCGTATCTGAAGTGACATCAGTTGAGGAAGTTTTTTCATAGCATTCAAAAAACTCCTCATCATCACTAGAACTTTCTAAAATAAAAAATTCATCCATAAACATAAAAAAAAAATAAAAAACACCGAATTTTCACTCGAAAATATAATTTTTTGTTGTCAATTATTTTATGTCTAGCCAAATTTTTAATAAAAGCTGGTAAACGATTAACTACGTAATTCAACCAGACTTAAATGATCAATTGATCAATAATATAAAAACTTGGAAAAATCCTAACATTACGAGTAAAAGTGCGGTACCGTAAATGAAAAAATAATAAATAAAATATAAATGAACCCCTTTCGTCTTCTGTTTTTCGAATTTGCCGCGATTCGCGTTGCTTTTTCCTATCAATGCAGCAGTTAAGCATCTAAACAAAAAAAATTAAAAACTTTAACAACAAAAAAAAAGTGTAAAACGTGAAATTAACATTTTAACCTGTAATTTCTGATGTAACAAGCAGCAGCCCAGATCAGGTAAACCAGATTCGAGTCTGAAATAGAGAAAAAACAAGGCCAAAGGTAAATTTTTTTTCAAACTTAATATTTTTCTTAAAGAGTTGATGATTTATTTATATGTAACGTCACAACACCCTGAAGGAAGTTTTATTCAGTCGAGAAAAAAATTGAACATTACATCATTACGCGTATACTGAAAAGTCAAGCGCAGGTGAAGATTAATGTCTAATACTTTTGGGATTATTCACAAGGACGAAGAATAAAGCAAAATGGGGACACCATCGCTTCGATGCTCGTAAGAAAACATTACAAAGCAGGAAAAAGTTAAAAAGTTAAAAGTCAAGAAAATAAGTTTTGTTTTTTTTTAACTTTCATTTTCAATTTAAAGAAACTGTCAAAAGTTCACGGAACTTTCTGAATGGGAAAAAATTCACAGAGTATTAAAAACTTCCTGACTATTGTAGGAAGTGAAAGTCGCATGAAAAATTAGAGAAGCAATAAGTTAAAGTCACACGACAACAAACTTGAAAAACATGTTTTGCCTTTTTTTTTTTAAATTCTTCTTCGTTTTTTTTCTGTGTAAAAGTTAAATTTTATCGAGTTTTAATACCAGGATTAAGATCCGGTTGTTTAGCATAATTATTTTCACTTTTTCTCGACAGAATTATCATATTTTCTGCAATTGGTATCATCAAATCTATTTCCTGTGCAAACGACTGCGTAGTTGAACTTCAAACTGGACAAATAGTTAAATATTCAATCGTTAAATGTCGTCGTTCGACACTCGAATCTATATCGAAATCTCTAGCAACTCTTTCTCCACCATCAATGGGAGAAATAAACACAAGTCCATTGTTTCTTAATGTCTCGACTGTGGATATAGCTGAATGTGACATTCAAACGTTGCCGAATTTATTCACTCAATTTAAAGATGCTGTTGAGAATATTCGGGTCGCGAATAGTCAAGTGCAATTTGTGGCCGGAAATGCCTTCACCGGACTCGAGAATCGACTGAAGAGTTTGGATTTATCCGGCAACAAGTGAGAAAAACTAATTTGCATGTCACAGAATTTAAAAAAATAATTTTTTTTCATTTTAGATTGGTCACTTTGCCCGGTGCCATCCAACTCCTCAAGCAACTGGAAATCCTCGATGTGTCCGACAATAACATCCGTGTCATTCCTCCCGATTTTGTCCAAAGTCCCCTCAAAAATCTACACGCGTCTTTCAATCTCATGGGACTTGTAGAAGGCTTTTCACCGGGTCCCGTCGTGTCGTCCACTAAAAGCGTTCCCAGACTCGAAATGGCCGAAGACGTCTTTGATGTGACATCAGTCGCATCGACCCTAGAAGTGCTGGACATCGGATTCAATGGACTTCACGTGATTCCAAAGCAATTACTCGATAAATCGACTCTTTCTTTGCCTAAACTTCGAGTTTTAACCCTTTCGGGCAACAGAATTTCGGACATTCCATCATCTCTATTAGAGAATCTCGCCGATTTACAGACTCTGCAACTCGACTCGAACCTCATTAGAACCTTAAAATTCGAACCGTTCCCGAGCAACATAAAACTTCTAACATTTAAAGGTTCGGTTCTTGATGTCAACGTAATTTATAAATATTTTGTTTTTGATTTAATTTTTTTTTCTTTTTTAGACAACCCACTACAATGCAACTGCGACATCATGTGGTTACTAGATCTACTATTTCGAAATTCCTCTCTTACGGTCCACTTGCCACCTTGCAGTACCCCATTCTACATCCGGGACCTGACCCTAGCCAACATCAACGACGAGAGACTTTGCCCGACTGTTGCATCTGAAAATTCACCACCAAAAGAGCCGAATGTTGTTTACGTCACCGATAGAGATTTAGCATTGTTTCATCTCGGTCTTTTCCAATCCTTGCATCTTATGGATGTTCAAGGAGAAGTTCAAGCTTTATTTATTTCCTGGAAGGTAACTATGATTTAACAGTACAACATCACTGTTGAGTGTTGACTAAATGATCCTTGTTTCAGATTGATTCTGATTTCTACGCTTTCCCAAACCACGAATGGGCAGTAATCATTCGACCGTTTGATTCCAACATCTACGCCTTTAATGGCACTCAATTCACACTGTCAAACTACCAGAAAAACCAACCGCTTAAAGAGGGCAGTATCTATAGCGACAGTGTTCAGGGTTTGACGGCTCTGAAATTCTACCTGGTGTGCATAGCAGCAGTTGAAAGCAACGTCCATTATGTTCACCTGAATAACTGCAAAGGTGCAATGACCCTTCAAGAAACGCCTCAACCCATTCACACGCCTTTCGCAACCAACGGTCCCACAATTACAACTCTAACCACCCCTTCGCAGCCCCAGCAAATATCACGACAAGTCAATTTCGACGTAAGACTTTCGGGCATTTCACCCATTATTATCACCATTTGGAGCTGGCTTAATGGCACTTCCGGTTCGATCTATACGACTTAGAAATCTTTGATCTATCACATCGTGACCCCTATTAGAAATTTACAAGTCATCACCTAACCGGAAGTCGCTGTAGTAATAGGCATAAATTGGAACTAATGTTGATGAATTGTAAAAACTGCAATTTGGAGCGACAAAAATGAGAACTTCCGGTTTTTCTAAAGACAAAAAATAATTAAAGACTCGTAGTCCAATACGTAGTAAAAGAGTCCATGCAGTTTCAAGTATTTGGCTAAACCAGAAATGCCATTTTAATCTGCTCCAAATTGCAAGAATTTCATAATCGCAAGAAAACTCGCCTATTAGATTAAGAAGTAAAAAAAAAAAAAAAATACACTCATTTAAAAAAGAAAATTCCTCTACAATAAAGCTTAAACTTTTTTTTAGGTTAGTGCAAGAGCAACAACTGATACTATCATTATAGAATGGACAGTGTTCGACGAGGAACCGGTTTGGCTGGAGGAAAAAGTGAAATCCCCTCTTAATTTCAAGTCTCTCTTCTCTCGCCCTAATTATTTATGGCGGGTGAAACTTCGGCTTTTCGGCTCGGAGCAACTCTACAAAAACGACTTAGTAACGGACCCCGCGGACATACTTAAACCTAATGGCGAAAACCACACCTCGGGAACAACGGTTAACGGCGTAAAGCCAAATTCCCCTTACATCCTCTGCGTTTCTCTGCTCCAAACCCCGGCTCAGAGTCTCCGAGATGAGAAACAGAACGAGCAAGATTCGTGTCTCGAAGTAACGACCGAGTCCAAACATCCAGAAACTTATTCCCGCGCGCAAATGGCGACAGCGGCCGTAGCTTCGAGTGCAAGCGCCGCCGTCTGCACCGCTTTGGTCGCTCTTTGCATAAAATTTAGAAATCAACAGAAGCCAGAAGATGAAACGGAGATTAATACTAGTTCATCTCAGTTGCCCATCTCGGACCTCCTTCAAAGGTCGAGTTCCTTCAGAAGAGCTGCTACTGTTGCACCAATAGCAGTGGCAACTACGTCATCGTAACTCATTTTCAAAGTGCACAAAAGACTATTTCTAAAAAATAAAAAATAAAAAAATTAAAGTATTATGCGAAAATGTGAAATTTAAATGTGATATTTAGCATTGTTTAACAATCATTATTTGTGATTGTATCCATGTTGTGTTGTAAACATCATTGTTTTAGTATTTTAAACTCATTCTGATATTTTATTTCATGGGGTAGTGTGTTTAATAAATTATTATTCACCTGAAATCATATGTAAAATTTAAATACCGATACTTGGAAAAAATAACAATCGTTATTTGTGATTGTTTCCATGTTTGAACTACGATTTCACAATGTAAACATCATTGTTTTAGTATTTTAAACTCGTTCTGATTCATCATAATTTCATGGGGTAATGTGTTTAATAAATAATTCACAAGAAATCATAAATTAATCATTAAAAAAAAGGAAAAATCCTCCCTCCCGAAATTAAATCTTTTGTCTCAAGACTTCCTTTGTCCATTTGCATAGGTACAATACACCTTGTAGTAAACTTGTATTGAGGACAATTGTACGAGTGTGTCACTTCGCATGACCTCGCATCCGTGACTCACATAAGTGGGCAACTGAAACTTTTATTTCTCTCTCTCTCTCTTTCTTCTTCTCTCGTTCTTCATCACCCCTCCTCAAGACTGACAGGTGAAAGTTGGGAGAGGTCCATGGCCTGCAGCCCTAGTCACGGATGGAATCCACCGCCGCGGGCCGCGTCTCATAAAACAACAGTGACGAACCTCCAATTTAGCCGACCTTGAACACAACGAGGGGAGTGCACCAACGCCACAACCCCCTCAGCAGCCATGCCTCACACATCCCACACGTGTAAGTCGTACGAAAAAAAATTATTTCTCTCCGAAAAAATACTTTTCACATCCGAGAAAAATATTTTTTCGCATCCGAAAAACTTTTTCGTATCCGAAAAGTGATTCAAAAAATACTTTTATCTTTTCAGATTTATTTTTGTTCATATTTTTCTCACTTTCTGGTCTCGGGGTGTTAAGTAAGTGTCCCTGGTCGTCCAACTTGACCACTGTCCACTCCGCCTGTTCGTGTTCGCTCACAGCGGGTCGTCAAGTAACCGTGCAGTGTTCGTTAGTGGCAGTGGACGAGGTCGTGTCGGCACTCGGCTCAGCGGGCGAAGTGGACATCGCTTTGCTCTTTGTGAGCAACGGGAGTGTGAGCGAGTTACAAGGCGGAGCTCTGAGGGCTCTGCAGGTGTCCAGTTTGCAGTTAACTCAGTGCGGGATCCGGGAGATCGCGAGGGACGCGTTCGCCGGTCAAGAGACCAAGTTAGAGTCGCTCGGACTGCAGGATAATGGACTCGAGTCGGTTCCGAGCGAAGCGTTGCGATCTTTGCGCGCGCTCACTCATCTGGATCTATCTAGAAATAAAATCAAATCTATCGACCACGCAGCGTTCGTCGGCCCACCGTTACAGGTCATCACATTTTTTAAATTTTTCAAATTTTTTTTGAATTTAAAAAACAAATAATTTTTTTTCTTTTTTGTGTTTAGGTATTAAAGCTGGGCGATAACCCTTTGATTTTCCATAATAACTCAATGCTGGGCCTCGAATCGTCGTTGCGTAACTTGGGGTTGCGGGCAACCGGTCAAGAGCGCGTGCCCCCGGCCTTGGGTATTCTCAGGTCGTTGGCATTTTTGGATTTAGCGCAGAATCAAATCAATAAATTGGATGGAAGCGTGTTCGATGGCTTGAAATCGCTCACAGCGCTCAATCTGGAGCGAAACCCCCTCGCCCGACTGCCCCCTGGAGCGTTCCGAGGCGTTGAAACGACTCTCAGCTCGCTCTCCCTCCTCAGTGCGGCGTTGGAGGAATTTCCGGTCGCGGCACTCAAAGGACTAACTGAATTAAGGGTAAAAAAAATTTAAAAAATCTATTAAACCGATACGGTATTTTAACTAAAGGTTGGAAGATTTCAAAATCAGTATCGGTCGATATTTTGGCTGCCGATTCCGATTTTATTCATAAATGGTTTTGATCACGTTTTGCATATAAACGTAATCAAATCATCGTGTTTTTAAAAGACATTTGTCCTTAAAAATGTATTCCAAACATAACATACTGATTACTAAAATTACGGTAGTTAATCAGTTTAGAAATTACATTTCAATGCATGTATTTTTTTTTAAAGTTTACGACGATTTTATAAAATAATTTAAAATATTGACTTTTTAAAATTTTTGTAAAATCGGAATCCGTATCGGTCGATGTTTTATTTGCAAAATCGAATATCGGCTGATTTCCCATTTTCATGATATCGGTCAAGCCCTAATTTCAACCCTTTATTTCCATTTTTCAGGTCTTGGATTTGGGTTTCAACAAGTTATCAGTAATCCCCGACGACGCTTTCGATCAAATGTCGGCTCTAACCCTTCTAGCCCTTGACGGCAACCCTTTGAAAACCATTAACGAAACCGCCTTCCAGCACCTCAACTCAACCCTCAGGGGTCTGAGTATCGGCGGCCGACTTCTCACATGCGACTGCCGAATCCGCTGGATCTCCAACTGGATCCGCGATTTCGACCTCCAAGTCACCTCCAGGGAGCGCAACCCACAATTCTGCGCGAACCCGGCGGACCTGAGGGGCAGCAACTTTGCCCAACTCTCACCAGAGGACTTCAAATGCCCCGACGAATCGACAACACAACCACCACCAACAACAACAACAACGCAACAAACACAAACAACTATAACACCTAATCCATCATCAACAACTTTCCCCTCCAACAACACCTCAGAAACACCCCAAATCGCTGACCCATCGAAACCGACCAATCGGACGTGGGCACCTCGTTCGGCGGGACTCCCCAAGCACCAAGTTCGTCTCTCAAACGCCAGTCGGACGGACAACACCATCTGGATCTCTTGGGACGTCTTCACTGCCCCCAACTACCATCTGGACCCCGAAATCCGTGTTGCATTCCGTCTTTTCGGAGAATCGCACTTCAAGATGAGCAAAGCGCTGTCCCCTCAAAGTCGTCAGTTTCGGATCAACAACGTGCCGCCCAACGAGTGCCTCTTGGTCTGCGTTCTGATCGGACACGACGACCCCTCAACTCACGCGCCCAAAGTTGACCAGTGCCGGGAAGTGCGCAGCGAGAGGGTCCACACGGCCGAAATGGACAAAGTGGTCATCATCGCCGCTTCGGCCGCCATCTGCGTCGCGGTCATCGTCGCAGTTGTCATTTTCGTTTGCTGCAATCGACGTCGGACGCCTCGGTACGACCACCACCCGCGAGTGGCCACTATCGGACCAGTGGACATGACTCCCACGTCCATCAAAGTGCCCGATTGGGACACGGGGTCAGTCTACAGTGCTCGAAGTATCCCTCGAGCGCGAATGTACCATCTAGAAAAATCGGACGGGGCGGTTATTGGATCCCTGGGTCCGAACTATTTGCGGTCACAGTCGGCCATGGGTCAGTACTTGAACCCCTTACACTCGAACCCAGGTGTGAGTCTTCTGCAGCAGCAGAAAAAACGGCCGCACGCAGGTTCTTTTCGTTCGCTCGGCGGCTTCGAGGCGAACATGTGGTCGGACGAACCGGACAGCGCGTTTAACCCGTACAGAACGACCGGTCGAATGTATAAATAAAAAAATAAAACTCACTCGGGCAGCTGACACGCGATTTCCCAGCGATATCGCATCTCCAACACGAATTCGGACCATAAATGTGCCACAGCGGCGACGGACTTGTAGCCGTGATTCACGTGCGCGATGCACAGCGCCAAACGCCACGTCAAACTGTGTTGTGGAGCCGATTTCAGGGACCGGAAGACGTCATCGGTGTCACATTCCACGTTATTCGATGTTTCCTTCGTGTCGTCTGATTTTGTCTTTTCTTTCTCCTGTGGAAGAAAAATTTTTAATTTTTTTTTAATAAATATTTTAACATTTATATACTGTTGTTTTTGGTCGTGCATCCGGGAATAAGTATTCTAGTATTTGTTGTATTTGTGAAGGTCCGATTGGTTTGTTTTCTGGTTTTGACAGTCGTCTCGTGATTGGTTTACCCACCACTGACGACACTGAGACATTCACGTGCGGAATGCGGTCAGTGAGACGGTCCAGCGGTTGCGCGAAATGACGATCTACTTTGTGTTTTTAATTTTTGAAATAAATAAATAAAATGTATAAATAAATAAAAAAACATTTTTTCATTTTTATATTCACCGTGTCCCTCGTCTGAGGATTTTCCCAGAAAATTTTCAACTGAATCTTGATTTTTCGTTAATGATATGAGACTTTTCAGATATTCGTCTGTTATAAAGACAAAAAATAAATAAATTTTCACCAAATTGTTGAGGATTTTAACATTACATAATAAACACGGTGGATCTTCGATTAATTCTACACGTAAACTCCACTGCGGCGCTTGCAACGGATCCAAATCACTGAAAACAGTTTTAAATATTTCTAAACTCTTATCGTAAAATCGACAAAAAAATGAAGTGACTCACGAGTACACGTCGTTATCAACAATCACGTCTTCAGACATGCAAGGCCAAGTAGTTGATAGGAAGAATTCACTGATTGGATCTTCGCAAGCACCAAAGGGTAATTGTCCCAATTCGTGAATCCCAACTTCACCCAAAAGTAAATCAAAATCTAAAAAAAATAATGAAATTTAAAAAATAAAAATATAAAAAAAATATTTTTGTATTTATAACTCGTCACCAGGTGGTTGTTGAGGCCACGCGGACTCCGTCCAGTCGTGTAGAACAAATGTAAATCGAACTGAAACAGAGACTGGAGCGTTCAGTCGAGGACTCGCCTAATAATAAATAAATAATAAAAAAAATTAATTTATATATTTTTAAATGTTTAATTAATACTTTACTAATTTTGCTTTAAATATGTCGAGTAATCCCGATAGATGATTTGCTTTCTGCGGTGTTTTTTGTAGGTAAACCATTTCAAAGTTAGTTCTAATCCCGCCACCTTCGCAAACTCCTAAATAATATGAACTGTTGTTGTTGTGAATTTGAACGAAAAATGGAATTGAACTAAGAGATAAAATAATAAGTTAACTTAAAAAAAAAATAATTAAAATAATTATAATTTACCAGTTGCTGTTATTTACAGCGACACATAACGAACTGAGCAATAATTTCACTTTACTCTCGCTGGTGATTGGCTCCATGTAAACCGACGTTGTGAGCACAACAAATTCTCTCAAACCATACCAACGAGAAAGACAATGTGCACGAAAAGGAAAGTCATTTTCCATCGACATAAGGTCTTCCAGAGCTTGTGGTAATGGTTCTGAAATTTTAAAATTAGTAAATTTACAATTAGAATTTTTTTCCTTTTCTTTACCCTCTCCCGTGTCTTCGACTGGAGTTTCATTAGTTTCGTTCTGTTGTTCTTCTGGTTCTAAACAGTGATGAATGATTATAAACCTGGTGTCGGCGAATGTGATTGAGTCCATACGTTTCTTCCATGTACCGTTACAAATGTCACCCTTAAATGCGAATAAAAATAATTTTTAAAAAATATTTCTTATAATATTTTTACTTTCAGAAATTACTCTTTTTAATGATTTTCCGTGTTGTGGATTTGTAAGCTGCCATTCGTGAATGACTTCTTCTATTCGGGCAATGAATCTGATGTAAACAAGACCATATGAGTTTTGAGTTTATGTTTTAAAGGTTAAAGGTTAAAGAATTTTAAGATGTTTTTACCTTTCCCATTCAGTTGCTGTTGTGAAATCGGTGATTTCGAATATTTCTTCGTCCTGTAGATGACATAAATGAATTTAATGCAAGTAATCACTGAAAAATACCATTACGTACCTCCTCAGACGCCATTTTGCAGTCCCATGATCCTCCTGTTAAAAATGGCAGCGCCCATCAAAGACGAAGGATTCGACCCTGGTGCAGCAACTTTCGGCAATTTCATTAATTATTATTCGTTTAATCCTGCAAAGAACAGAACTAAAAACATTCCTAAGTCGTTATTCAATGATTTACAAATAAATGAAACATCGATCACGTGTTTAGATATCGGCTGCAACTGTGGTGTATGTCAATTTTGAAGATAAATAATACAAAATTAAAGGTAAAATAATTCTACATTTGCAGGAATTAACTTTCGAGTTATACCATCACTTCAAACCATCTGAAGCAGAAGTAAATTTCCAATTTTTGGGCGTTGATTTGGACGAATCGTTAATCGAACGTTGTGAAGAATCGAATAAATTTCCGAAAAACATCACTTTCAAACAACTAAATATAATGGATCGTGAAAAGCGCGAAAGTTGTTTAAAACCATTTCTAAGCACGCGTAAAAGCAGCAAATTCCACATGATATTTGCATTTTCCATCACGATGTGGATCCACATCAACCACGGCGACGAAGGACTTAAAGAGTTTCTAAATATCGTATCAAAATCCTCGGAATTTCTTCTCATCGAACCACAACCGTGGAAATGTTATCGAGCAGCGGCAAGACGAATGAAAAGATCAACAAACACAGAAAAATACGAACAATTATCATCTAAACTAAACAAACTGCAAATGAGAGAAGAAATCGAAGACAAAATCATCACATACTTAACAGAAAATTGTAAATTAACAAAAATCGCCGAATACGAAAAAACAAAATGGCAAAGGAGAATTCTTTTATTCAAATCAAACATGTAACAAATCAAAAACTAAACATTTTTGCAACTAAATTCGTTGATAACTCATTTATTCGGAGTTTGAGGCAATTGTTGTTGTTGCTCTTGCAATTTCTTAATAAACTCCTCGTCTTGGATCGACATTTGCGTCAACTTCTTTCCGACACGCTCGTGGATATCCAAATACTTCGCCACGCATCGATCGAGACAAACCGACTCACCTTTCGATAAATCGGCCTCACGATACTTGGGCGGAATACATTTACGGTGACAAGCGGCCGTCATTCGGTTGTACATGTCGGACATCATTTCGATCTCGAGTTCTTGCACCAGCTGCATCTTCGCAGGATCTAGGGCAACGTTGCCGGCCATCTTGGAATTCTAAAATTCCAAAAATATAAAATTTCTCCATTTTTTTGTATCTATTTAGCTTAAAATTTACTTTTTCTCGGGTTTAATTAGCGTATTTTCTTGGACTTGGTTCGTATTTTCCAACGTTTGAGTTCCTCATGCGCTCTCTCACTTTCATAGCCTCATAACGATGTTGATCGATGGACTTTTTCGCCTGCCAAAACGCATAAACTCCTCCTGTGATCAGGAATGACCTGAAATGAAGATTCTAGGGTTAAACAGTCGAATGCACGTGGGTTACATGTGTTCCATAGCACGTTTTGTTTGTTACAATGGGAGATTTCGTAAAATTTTAAATCAGTGAAATTTTTTATACTCTAAAACTCACCATGCAACGTTAATTTTCACTAATCGGCTTACTGGCATCGACAAATTGAATAAAACAACAAAAAATCCGAGGATTTTAATTGAAACGAGTCGGCAAATCTCACTATCGCTATGGCGTAAGGTCTCGTTGTTTCTCGTTTTTCTCACTAGGTGTCGTCACCTCAACAGCGGCATCTATGATGTAGCCGATGTAGCTGATGTTTTACAGTAAAATCCCAGAAAAAAATTATAACTCTTAAATTTGCATAAATTTTTATTTCAAGTAATCAAAAAGTTGTCAAGTTTCCTCGAGAATTAACAAAAACAATCAAATGAATAAACGAAACAGCAAACTCAGTGAAAAAATACCATAGTAACATTTTCAAATTAGGAGCTAATACTGTTATCTTGCAACCACTGCCCAATTTGTTGTTCATCCCTGTTCAACCAATCAGCATTCAGACGTATTTTCTCCAACGACTGCTGCACGCTTCGATCGACCCCAGCGAGTTTCTTCTCTTTGAAAAACGTCTCGATCTCTTGTGCCTTTTCCTCCGTTGCAAAATTTTCAGTTATGTGCTAAATAATAATAAAAAAAATAAATCAACGAATAAAATTAACACTTTGAACACTCACTTTAACCAATGCAGACATCAAGAACCCGCTGTTATAAAGTTGGGCAAAGGTGTCGACATTTTTCTTGAAAAACTCCCACACCAAATCACGACCATCTTTATTCAACGCCACCGAAATGATGACGAAAACTTTATCCTGCGATCGCACCTCGTCCGACATTGCAAAATCTAAAACCTTCTGCAATAACACTCTAGTTGGTAGACTTCCCAGAGCGCGCGAAATTCGGTTTCGTTCTTCGTGCAGTTCGTTTTCCTTGTATAGTTTGAGCATAGTTTCGAGTGTCTTCTCGTCTCCTTCCGACAACACAGCTCGATACACCTAAAAAAAAAATTAATTAATTATAAAAAAATACATTTTAGTTGTTAAAATCGACGCACCGAGGCACGAAGGTCGGCAGGTAGCGTTCGAGAGCCACTCAGGTGATCTTCGAAGCGAATCTTAGCTTCGGCGATCGTGGCTGGGTCTTTGAACGAGGCCAACCGCATCAAGACGAGACTTCGCAACAATGCGTCCATGTGACCCTCGTTTTTCTTCGGGTCCCAACCGACGAGTTGGGAGACGGGGCCGAAAAGATGGCGACCGAAGGCTCGGAATGCCTGAAGGTGCGGAGTGTGCGAAAGGAGAATCGATAACCGACCGGCGCAGTCGTTAATGCAATTCCACACGGTGTAATTGGTCTCGTTAACGAATGCTTCCATCAGTTTCAGTATATCTACAGTTGAAGCTTGACCACATTGCACCTAAAAAATTTTAAAAATAAAATTTATTATCTAAAAATTAAAAAAAAATAAAATAAAAATTTTTACCAATGCGAAAAGATCATCCTGCAGACTGATACGGTCAAGCGGCGGTAACGTTTGATCTCTAATGGCCGGTAAGAACGACGCTAACATCTCAGACGGATATTGCACGCGGTAATAACCGATCGCGCCCATATTCACCTAAAAATAAAATATCAGCAATAAAATTCTTTCAAATTATTTTTAAAAAAAATATTACTTTGACCCAATCTTCGGGAGCCACGTGCTCAACGGTCACTTCGGCCGACTTAGAGTCCAAGAGGAACTTCTCGGCCACCTTATCGGGTTGACGGGAGGTGCTCAAATTAATCGGCACCATCCACTGCGACGAATTCCCTTCGGGCTTGTTGTCGGCACAAAACTTCTCTTGGGTCAAGCTCAGAACTCTACTTGTGCCCTCTTGTCTCGCTGACACTTTGATGAGAGGAAATCCCATCTGTTTGGTCCACGTACTCATCACTTCGGCTATTGGTTTCCCACTGGCGTGTTCCAGTGACGCCCACAGGTCCTCCGTAAAGGTATTCGTGTACTGGTACTTTGTCAGATAATGGTTCATCCCTTTGCGGAAGTCCTGAAATAATTTTAATAGATGAATTTAAAATATTTTGTTTTTAATTAAAACTCATTAGAAATTAATTTTTTTTAATGGCCCAACCTCGTCTCCGATAAAGCTGTGCAGCATCCGAATGATGGAAGCGCCTTTATTGTACGATATGTTGTCGAAAATCTCGTCCACTTCTGACGGATGACCAACGGGCACTTCGATCGGATGGCTGTTGCGTAGTGCGTCGAGATTGAGCGCTGGTATCAGGGTGTCGGTCACGAATTGCGTCCAGATGTCGAATTGTGGGAATAAGTGGTCAGCGCAGAGGAATTCGATCCACGTGGCGAAACCCTCGTTAAGCCAGAGATGGGTCCACCATTCCATCGTTACTAAATTACCGAACCATTGATGCGCCAATTCGTGACTGACCACGAGCGCGATCCACTGTTTCGAGGCTGTTGATGTGTTTTTCGGGTCGACTAAAAGCGCCGTCTCGCGGTAGGTGACCAGTCCCCAGTTTTCCATTGCTCCCGATGCGAAATCGGGAATTGCGATCAAGTCGAGCTTTGATAAGGGATAAGCCACGTTGAAGTAGTCTTTGTAATATGGCAGAACTTTTGTTGCAACCTGAAATTTGGAGTAAATAATAAATATATTTTGAATATTTAGTTTTGATTTCAAATTCTCACATCACAACTGAATTCTCCCTGTTCCTTTTTGCCAAGTGGAGTGTAAACTCGAACCAAAACGCCATCTGCTGATTTCCCTTCGCAGTAATCATATTCCCCGACGATAACTGCGACTAAATAAGTCGACATTATGGGTGTCGTTGCGAATTTCACGATTCGTAAATTCGTGTCCCCATTTAGAGGCGTGTCACTGATCACATTCTAAAAAAAAAAAAAAAAAAATTTAATATTTAAAATTATTTTTTCTAAATATTATATTAAATAATATATTAAATTACCATGTTCGACAGTGCAACTCTGTCATTTGGCACCACGAGAGTAATATCAAACGTGGCTTTAATCGCTGGTTCGTCCCAGCATGGAAAGGCTCGTCGAGCGTCAGTCGACTATAATATCAATAATATCAATAAAAGATATTTATTTAAAAAAAAATTCTTATTTTTATCTCTTTTATACCTCGAATTGCGTGACAGCTGCATATCGTGTTTCCCCGCTCAGAGTTGAATATTTGCTCCTATAAAGCCCCTTCATTTTGTCGTTTAAAATAGACACAAACTTCATATTCAACGCTGCTTTCCCCACTGGAATTGGAGTTGCAAACTCAAGCGTGGCAGTTTCATTTTCTGCATCTATTTCAGTCGACGAGTGCTGCACAACTGCAATTACAACATTAATTAATCACAACAACGTTTCCATTTAATTAATTATCTCTTTTTAACCAGTTCCATTCTCAGTCACAATTTCCGCCGACTCGATCGTCACGTCGAGGGCATTAAGAACAATTTTCTGCACACTTTCAACAACCTGGAATTAAAATAAAAACATAAAAAATCATTAAATCGAGTTTTATCGGTCGATTTCACATTTACCTCTAATTGCACCGTCTCTTGACCAACGGTTGTGAATTTAGTCAAGTCTGGTTGCAGAGTAATTGCATAATTCTTTGGAATAACTGCTTTTGGAAGACGCTCGAAAGGTTTTCCTTCAGCTGACGGCATTTTCTCAAACTTGACAGATGGAAATGTTGACGAGGATGACGAAGCCGCTCGTAGGAAATCAAAACCCGAGCAAACGAATGGCGGAGATAAAAAGCGACTTGTGACTGATCGGTTGATACGATTAATCAGTATCTCAACCACACGATATCTATAGATCATAGAGTTAGGTTTACTTTCTGCTTTTAAACGGCTGTGATCGTTCTTAGAATTATTTGATCGCCTTACCACGCCAA
>JAQFZP010000712.1:0-28425 GCA_034695745.1 Geophilus truncorum | reverse complement strand
GCTACGGGACCTCCGTGGACGGTTGTGACTCCCTCGGGCCGTCAATTCGAAGTTGAGATGGGAACTTGGACTCTGACTGACCAGTGAGTACGAGCCGTTGTTGGCGCACTATGCGATCGATCCGGATCCGTGAACTAAAGAAAAATATCGAGCGAGAGAAGACGAAAACGGACATCACATCGTTCATAAACGCGGTCGCCCGCCGTTACATCGCTCATCATTACGACGGAACGCGAATAACGATCGATATGCTGTCTGCGAGGAAACTCTAGCGGCGAAACTGACACGATTAGAGTGGAGAAAGCGCACCGCCGTTCGTCGCAATCACTACGCATCCGAAACTGGGAACGTCCGACGTTCAGTTGAGTCAGGTACGAATTAATTGAATTCGGAGTTAAAATTGAAAAAAGTTAATGTTATTATTTTATAAACTCTTTTTATCAGAATTTTACGTTGGTCGTTAGACCCTCGGGAACGTGCGTCATTCATCAGAAAAATGGCACTCAGTTGGCTTATCATCCCGACGGCAGTTTGTTGTTTACGCCCGAATGTACAAATTGCTGCAACAAATCTCGACCTTTCACCACATTCGTTATTTATCCTTACGAAGAAACGATTTTGGAGGCTTACGATCATCTGGGTCAACAATGTACGGTTAAATCGAACGGTATCACGCTCGTATCTGACATTCCGGTCCGGCAGAGTCGAACGGAGAGACACCTCCGGTGAAAAGCTGAGCTGGCACGACGATAGCCAATTCAGTTTCTCTTGTCTTTGTTATTACTCTTCATCATCGCGATCGGAATTTTTCATCGATTTTAATTCGTTCGTGGTATTTTTTTTCCTTCGTTTTCAAACCAGAAACCTAGTTAACGTATTAAGACTAATCGAAGCCGGTTACGAAACGAGGATTTTTGAATTTTGATTAATTTAAAACTTTTTTCTGTTTTTGTTTTGTTTTTTATGACTCATAAAAATTATTTTTTTTAAATTTGTCTGTGAAATCTGATCACCCTAAGCACAACAAATATTGGATCAATAAGAATTGATACCGTATTAATATTATTTTAGTTCTCAAAATTTACTTGTAAGCTGTTATTTAATTTTATATGTTGCACTATGAAGCCAACAAGGACTCTGATAAATTTGATTCCATTTTTTGGGGGTGAAATAGTTTACTGGTTCCTACTTTTGTATTTTTTTATTTTAATTAAAATGACAAAGTTTCACATCCCTATAATTTTTATTTTCAAGTTATTTGTGTACCAGTATGTAATATAAATAAGTAACTCACTCACCTTGTTGACACTGAAATGAGTGGTTTTCCAAGTTGATAGTAATGCTGTGTTGTTTTTCAAGATGATTAGTTAACTCACTTGTCAGCATAAAAATGTACTTCTTCTTTGCACAATGGACACAGAATATTTTTTTAGTGATGGATATTTCGGATGTGTCGATACAAACTGCTACTTTGAGAATATATTTTACCACAAATGTGGCACTGATGGTTTACAGCTTCCATGTTCTCCTTGTCTAATTTTTAGTTTCCCGATGGTTTAAAACTTCCATGTCCTCGTTGTCTAATTTGTAGTTTCCCGCTAAAACAGCAAAGATTGCCGCCAGAGGAAGCTATGACTCGAGGGTACCTCTAAAAGGAGAGAAGAGGAAAAACGGAAAAGCATTGGCTATCGGACAACGGCCAGACGCTCCTCATCTAATGGGAATAAATAAAAATTTTAAAAATAAAAAAATTATATAGAGAGACAAAAGACAAGAAAAATTTTATTAAAATGTGTTTATTTATACCGGCTTCGGGAAATTTTAAATTTACCTAAATATATTCAATTTTTCAAGTCAAATCTGTACATTTTAAATAGACATGGTTTGTGGAAAAGATTATAAAGATTTTCTTCGTTTTACGAGGTTGGTGAGAAAAAATTCACCTGAAAAAATCCATTTAAAAATATTTTTCTTTTTAAAAAAACCGAGTAAACAACTCACCAGCTTTATAAGACGATCTGACCAGTGGTCCGCTCGCAGTGTACGCAAATCCAAGTTCGTTTCCAACTGTTTCCCAATATTTAAATTTTTCCGGAGTCACGTATTCAACAACCTTTGACAAAAATTTGAAATCCTTAATTTTTTACATTTGTGTGTATTTTTAACTTTCTTACCGGTAGATGACGTTTAGTGGGCTGCATGTATTGACCTAAAGTAACGCAATCGACATCTGCCGCTCGCAGATCTACAAAAATTAATTATAACTGTACATTTTTTAAAAATTATTATTAAAATTTCATTTCACCTTCGAGGGTTTTTTGAATTTGTTCGTCAGTTTCACCAAATCCCAACATAATGGACGTTTTAGTGACCAAATCGCTCTTCACCGTCTTTACGTGACGTAAAACGCTCAAGGATTGATCATAATTTGCTCTACGATCTCGAACAGATCTAAAAATTAAAAAAAAAAAAAAAATTAAACAATTTTTATCATTTTTTTTAAACACCTTTTAAATTTTTTACTTCTGAAACTCTCTGACTGTTTCGACATTATGTGCGTAAACATCTAAACCCGAGTTCGCAACGATCGCGACCAATTCCATATCCCCGGCAAAATCAGGAGTCAAACATTCGACTAAAATCTTTGAATTTCTGTAAATAAAATCATTTCAATTTTAAAAAAAAATAATTATAAAATAAATGTGAAAACTAACTGTCTTTTGAGTTCTCGCACTGTTTCAGCTATGTGGTTCGATCCTCCATCTGGTAAATCTAAAAAAAAAAAAAAAAAATTAATTTATTAGAAAATGTCAAAATTAAAAAAAATTAAATTATTTACCATCTCGATCAACCGATGTTAAAACGACATAATCTAATCCCCATTGTGTAATAGCAGTTGCAGTGTTCTTCGGCTCGTAGGAATCCGGCAAAGGCGGTGCTTTCGATGTTTTCACCGAGCAAAATCGACATCCTCTCGTACACGTGTCGCCTAGCAACTAAAATAATAAATTTATTACATTTTAAATTTTTTTATTTTTTTTTATTTTTTAATACCATGATTGTTGCAGTTGCCGTTCCGTGTTCGCCACCTCCCCAACACTCTCCGACATTCGGACACCGGGCTTCTTCGCACACTGTGTGCAAATTTAAATTTCTTAGCGATGATTTTAACCGGTTGAAATTTTTCCCCATTGGGATTTCGCGTTTTAACCATGGCGGTAGTCGCAATCTAAATGTTTCATTCGAAAAATTTTATGAGAAAATATAGAATTAAGTGCAGTTGCAACACTTACCTCACGTCACCTTTTTCCCTTTTTAATTTACCATCGTAGTCTTTCCAATCGGGCTTTTTACCGTCGATAAAATCGATAAAATCGGGTCCATTAGCCAATTTATTTCTCTTTTCTTCGGTCAACTTGCTCTTCGGTAAACTGTCGGATGAAAAACTGCGAGCGAATGGTGCAAATCGTGCCTACAATAAAAATAAATTCTTATATCGAAGCATAAAGGCAAATTTGTGCACGAACCAATTGATTCTTCCGCGATAAACAGCCCACACACGCCATCTTTAAAAGTACCCACAATCCACAGCGCAATGCCGAAATGAAGAAACTTTTTAAATTTTTTATGAAATTAACTTCTTAATGCCAAAAGTCACTTTTATCTACTTATTAAATCGCATGAAAAATTTAAAAATGAATAATAAATAGAAATTGCACGTTAAGCGCCACATGGTGGTAAAAAAAATTAAATTTTGCTTCGTTGCCATGGAAACGAGAGGCTGTTAGATCATGGACACCTTTAAAATGCAAAAACTAAGTGCAGCATAAATTAATTTAATCTCCATTTAAATTTAATTCCGAGCAAAATGTCGAGTTCGACGGTCAAAACGAGATTAGTCGACCACTCTTCGTCGTCCGGGTCATCGCGACTAGTGGACGCAAACCCGGACACGATGGTGGACGAGTTACAAACGGCTCTCGATAACGAATTACGACAACAGGAAAAAGAGGAACGAAAAAGAAGAGCAACGAAAAAATTAGTGACATTATTATACCAGGGTCTCGACGACGATGATAATCAGAGCAAAATGCGAAGAATTGTAAGTTTTTCAAGTAGAAATTTAAAAAAATTAAAAAATATATAATTTTTTAGTTGTTAAGAGTGAAAGCTCTGTCCCGACTGACCGCCAACTTGATGGCACCAAAAGCTGACCAACTGGAAGATAAAAGTGGACAAGCGAAGAGCACTTTACCGGTGTTTAACGTAAATGCGTACAAAAAGGCGCGGAAAGTGTTTAAAATCTCGCAAGTGGTTAAACAGATTTTGTTAAAACCCGATGAGTTTCGAAAAGAGGAAGAATGCGAAACGGTGTTCAAAGGCATCTCCCATCTGCCCATCTTCGACGCCTACTCCCAACAGACGCTGATGGACATGGCGCGAGTGATTAATTATCAATTTCTCGAGAGTGGACGAGTGGTGGTGAAACAGGGTCATCTTCCTGTGTGTTTCTACGTGGTGTTGTCGGGTCTGCTGACCATGAGTGTCGACGAAAAAGAAATGGAAACTGGAAAGTTAGTAACGAGGGTCACGGGAGAGTTGAAAGCTGGTGACCCCTTTGGACAGATAGCGATAATTCATAATACTCCGAGGACGATGACGATTACGACTAAACGTTAAAAAAATTTTTTTTTTTTAAATTAAGAAATTAAGAAAATTAATTTGAATTTTTTTTTTTAAAGTTACGAGTGAACTTTTATGGCTTTACAAAGACGATTTCAACCGGTTGTTGTTGGCAAACACGGAACACGAATGGAAAGGGCGTTTCGACACGATGAGTTCGTTTAAATACTTCAAAAATTGGACTGTGGATCAGATTAAAGAATGCAGTAACAACAGCCGAATGGTCAAAGTCGAGAACGACTCGGTAAAATTGAAAAATAAAATGGAGAAACATATATCTGTTGAATTTTCTCTCGAATTCTGTCTTAGATTGTCTTGGGCAACATAACAGGCCGTCCGGAATACCTCTACTTCATTTCAAACGGTAGATTTCGTCTGATCGAAGTGCTGCGCCTCATCAGGGACACCACCGGAAACAAAAACAACTTCAACCTGCAAATGGCGCCGCTTCACATCTCGTCCCGAGAGCTTCTAAAATCACTCCTCCCCTGGCAAACTGTGGTCAAACGATTTCTCCACATTATGACGCTAGAAAAAGGTCAATTCTTCGGCGCCGGAGAGGATTTGCACAGACGCTACTTCGTGGCGTGGGGCAAAGCGGAATGTATTCAAATTTCCCACGCTTTTCTTCGAAGACACGATCACAACGACTGGGTCGAGCTTCTTCAAGACACAATTCAGGCGGCGCTGCCCACGCATTCGTTCGTTTTCTCGGAGTTCGTGGAAAGAGCCACTTGGCGAGCGTACAAGCGCCGTCTGTTGGGAGATTTGGTGAGCAGATCGAAGAAATTGGTTCTGACGCAAGTCGAAGACGTTCCATTATCGATTCGACAGGCAGAAGAAAGAGAGAACTGGAACACGGTTCAACTGTGACACTAAAAAAAAAAATAATAATAAGAAAAAAAAATTTTTTAAGATGACAATAACAAACTAGTTTTATATTTAGCCAAAATCTTCTGTAAATTGTAAATATAAATGTCTATCAGCTGAAAATAGTGACATTTTTCGGGGTTTTTTTTGTTTGGTTTTCCACATTTTCGGAGGAATGTTTACAAATTAGTGATATGAAAACAGTTATAAAGACTTTTTTTTCTTCTTTTCTCAGTTAAAAACGTTTGAAAGAGCCATGGGTATTTGTTCGATCATGTCCGAGGTCGTCATGGAACGATGAAATTTTCGGAAAGCGAGTCGATTGCATTCTTTTGTGAATTGACACGCGGCGTACGCTGCGCACATCGTCGGACTCAATTCGTTCAACATCGGACTTCAAAAAAATTAAAAAAAAAAAATTAAAATTAAAATTTATAAAATCATCAGCGAAAAATATTTACTGTCGTTCGGAGCTTTCTGCCGCGACAGAACTCCAATAAGCGAAAGTGCCCATGCTGCCGGACAGCAAGTCGCCTTGACCACCGCATCGACGAGGACTGCCCTCTGCGTCGCACGCCAAAACTAAAATTTTTTTGAATTTTAAAAAATTTAATAAATTCAATACCGTAAATTAAAAATATTTCTTCGGTACCCCGCAGTCCGTCACTGATGATGTCGCGTTTGCCTTTGTGGACAACAGTCACGTGTCCCATGAGATATGCGACTTCGGTCACGTTTGAAACTAAATTTTCAGTTGAATGAGGATTGTCAGTCTAAAAAAAAAAAAAATTTTTTAAAGTAAAAATTGAGTTTTTTTGAATAAAAATTGAATTTTTTTTTTTGTATTTTTTACCAATGCTTGATAAAGCCTTGAAAATTCGATGGAGTTGGGAGTGAGAATGGCTTTCTTATAACACTTGATGATGTCGGGATATTCGGTAATGAGTGCCAAACCATCCTTTAAATTAAAAATAAAATAAAAGCAAATTACGGGCGTGTTTTGGTTATAAATTTCAAATATTCATTCATTTTCGACACTAACTGCATCGAGCACAATAGGGATGTTCATGGATTTGGCTCTGCCAATAATATCCTACAAAAAAAAAAAAAATTAAAAAAAAAAATTATTTAATAAACATAAAACGCATAAAACGAGCAATTCGTACCCGAACGACACCCAGGATTTTTGGATCGCGGCCAAGACCGGGTCCTATCACCATCGCATGCAGACGTTGCATCCAAGCTGCAATCTCCGTAAAACCTTCCTTTTTATCTCTACATTCACACCAAACAACATCAATAAATCTCCCGCGTCTTAAATCCTTTTCTCATACAAAATCGGATGCACAATCAACTCGGGGCTGTACGATTTAATCACGGTTCCTGCGTCGCTGGTGCAAAACACGTGCGATAAATCGCAACCCTAGAAAAATAAATAAATAAATAAATTTCATTAGAAAAATTGAAATAAAATTAAATTTAATTTTGTTTACCACTTTAAGAGCCGAAATGGCGGCGAAGTATGGCGCGCCCGTATATCTAGATAAAATATATCTGGTTGAAGGAATTCCATCATTCGAGAAAAAGGTAAAAATCGATTTACTCGAGACATCCTCCGACGATGCCGATGCGACCCGCCTGTCCTTTATGCGCTTCGTTGGTGAGAGGTGGAAGGATGGATTTGATCATTTCTTGCAGGCGACCGTAGTTCTGCGACGTGATGATGCTGTCCACGGATCCCGACATTTTTCTCTCGGCTGCGAAAATTGAGAATATTTTTCACTCCACTCCCGAACCCCCCGCGAACTGCCGTTTCCTTTCTCCGCCGCCGTGTGCTCCTCCAATCAATCAATTACCAAGGCCAAACCTACCTCTACCTCTACCTACCTATTTTGTACATGCTGCTTAATAATGTACACACATGAAACATCGCTTCCTCTACGCCCGACCTACACGGAACGGAAAAAACCAATCACTCATCCTCACGATTGATCGACCTAAGCGATAATCGTGCGGTTAACGGCTCTATTTTCTTTCTTTTTTTTTTTTTAATTTTAGGCGAGAGCTTGTAGCCGTGACTGACGACACTCGTCAGCTGAGCGACTGGGAAAATATGGTTTGGTTGTTGCACACCGCGCACTCTCGTGCCAATTTCCCCTACTAAACTTTTTTTTTTCATTGATCGTTGTCTCGTTGTCTCGGCAACGGAAAAGATGGCAAATGGCGGATGGTGAGTGTAAAAATAAACTTTTATTGATAGTTAACTATTTTCAATGGAAACTACGTGTAGTTGTTTCTTTTCTCGGCGTGGATGGAAGGTGAGAGTGGAATACGGGCGTAGATCGTCTTTGATTTCGTCGTTCGGAGTGGCAATTTGCGCGGTAAAGTCGGTCGGTGGTACGACGTCGAGGGAATATCGGCGCCGGTAAACGACGCGGGATTCCCGCTGTTTGTCACGCTGCGAGTGAGACTTGCACAGGAGCACAACAACGATTAGAAATGCGAGTGTCAATAGACAGATCAAGGCGATGAGAACGTAAACGACGTGATAAATCGTGACGGCGCCATTAAATTTCTTCTTTTTATGGTTTTCGCGATTTATGTCGTCGTCGTCGTTGTCGGAGCCACATAAATCCGGAAAAACATGCTCCGAAAATAAATTGAGGCCGCGAAAGGCGTCCGGTTCGCGACAAACGAGTTGCTCCGGGTTCGATAAAACCAGGGAGTTGTTTCGGACGCGATTTATCAGCCACGCGATTTCGCAGTCGCATCGGAGCGGGTTGCCGGATAGATCGAGAGTTTGGAGATTTGTGAAAAAATCTATTTGATCGCTCGAAATGCCCGGCAAATTGGAGTTTTGCAATTTTAAGTGCTCGAGAGATGCGAATTTCGCCAGACAGCTGTCGGACGAAAGGAAAAGTCGTGCCACTTTCGGCGACCGGTCCAATTCCAGAGTTTTTAGACGCCTAACAACGTCAAAAAGAAAGAAATTTTCACTCTCGTTGTTCAAATTGACGTTTATTACGTGGAGAGAAATCAATTGGTCGAGTTGTAAATCCGTACGAACTTCGCCCGAAATAGTGGCTCCGCCGACGGTCAAGGATTGGAGATTAGGCATTTTTCCGAGTGCTGCGATTAACGAGTCAACATCGAGATTTTCGCCCCGAATTTCGAAGTTGTGTAGTTCGTTAAACGGTGTCGAGAACTCGACGACTTCGACACGATCTCCGATACACAATTCGCCGATATGTGGTGTGATGAAACTGTTGTAGACGTAACGGGTGAAATTGTTGCCGCACAGATCTAGTCGCTGCATATGTTCAGCAGCTAGTCCCTCCCAGTGGGAGATGGAGTTATTACTCGCATCCAGTTCTTCTAGCGTAGTCGGAAGAAGTGGAAATGTAACGAGCGAATTAAACGACAAATCGAGCCGTTTTAGTCTGTCCGTTCGCCTCAAGGCGTCGCTGTCCATATTTGACAGTAGATTATCTCTTAAATTGAGTCCTTCTAGATTCCAGCATCCAGCGAACGTATTTTGGTGGACACTGGTCAGTCTGTTGGCAGATAAATCGAGTTCTCGCAACGAACTGTACTCCTTAAACGCGTTATCTGTTATTTCCTCAATTCCCAGACCTCGCAATGACAAATACTTGAGTCGGGTGTAATTTTCTAATCTATCTTCGGTCAGAATTCGAATCGATTTGGAACTGATGGTCAAATGAGAGGCGGTGGACGGGATGTTTGACGGAAAATCGTTACACGTCAACCACTTAATCCCTTCGTTTTTCCCGGATTCGGTACATAGACAGAAAATCGGACACGCTTCGTCATCGCCGTTCGCACGACCGATCAAACACAAGAACGTAAAAGTAGCGAACTAAATATAAACACAAAACAACATGAAAAAATGAATAAAATGTGAAAAATAAAATTGAAACTAACCTTCATCGTAAGTGATTTTGCTTCTTAACTTAATTAATTCACGAGTCGCGAGAAAACATTTATTTTATCAAAGGAAACCGTTCACATCCTGTAATGACGAGCGACTTCCCTTTAATTTATTTTTGTTATTAATAATCACCAGAAGTAAATAAATCATGAAATTCCTATACGAACCTAGGTTTTATTTTTCTCTAATCATTTACACGTTCTAAATAAACGTCTAACTAAACCTATTTTAACCCTAAAAGTGGAATTGAAAAATATATTTTTCGGTATACATTTGTGTCGTTATCTGTGTTCTCTTTCCGTCAGCACTCCTCTAAAAAGTGCAAAAAGCGATCGCTGCGATTCGCAATTTCTTTTTTTTTTTTGTATTCTTCGGTAAAAGCTCTGTTTGTTGCTTCTAAGCTGTTAATACTGACTTCAGAAACCGTGAGAAGTCAAGAGCTCGGCAAAACTCGGGTTTTGCTTCTCAGAAATTGAAAATTTTAACCAAAACTGACTTTTCTCTATCTTCATTTCTCCTCTTTGCTGCTTCCGATCAGTTCCAGATACTTTTTACACACAGTGGGCCAATCCACGACCGATTCGATTTTTGGAGGACCGAGCGGAAGTGCATGACGCCTGTTCGGTAATACCAGAGTACTATTATTGTCTAGATTAAAATTAATAAAAAAAAATATTAAAATTAAAAATTAAAAATGTTATTTAGTTGCAATTTTTACCGCTCGGTGCCACGTGAGCTCCTCCACGTTTAAGAGCTTTGGCCCAGTTGCCTCCAGCTCGACGGATCCCGGGTACAGCGGGTGGAGGCTGTGAAGGTTTTTTGAACTTCAGTCGATAGCAGAATTTCGGTTTTCTGCAAAATTTTCCTATTTACGAGGAATAAAAATTCAAATTTATAAAATTTTATTTTATTTTATTTATAAACTTAATTCTGCTGTTACCTCTGTGTTTCCATAAGATAAACGTGTAGTACATCCATTGAGTAAAAAGATTGAATGGAGACGGAGTGGGAAGCATTTTGTTCATGTTGCGAATTAATTTAGCTCTGCCGTATTTCCATTCTAAATCGGATTGCGCCTGGTAAAAAAAAATAAAATAAAATTTAAAATGTGATCAAATATCTTATTAGATCATGTCTTACTTGTATACGTTGATACGTATCTGAAAGCATAGCAATCAAAAGATTGACTAGAACCACTAAAGTGACCAGCAGATAAATGTATCTAATAATTTTGAAGAAACTAACGGAAAACTTGGGCGTAATGTTGAATTCGGCACATGTTTTTGTCTCCGAATTCATCATACCAAACATGCCCGTTATCAAATACTCGAAGCTGAAGAAAGGACTGTGAATCGGATTGGTTTTTGTGTAGCACTCGTGAGCTTGAGTTTCGTTGGCGTAAGGTAATCTGAGAACTTGACCGACCGCCATAATCTTTGAAAAGTAGAAAAAAAAATAAAAGTTTAAAAAACATGCAAATTCTATCATTAGATGGCGCTGACTCACCTGAAACGTAAATCCAAAAAGAAAAATACTGAGAATGACGAGAAACCTTCCCAAATCGCTCAACAAATTACGAATTATGATCGTCCACGGTCCGAACAGGTAGTGAAAGGTCAAATAGTCCAGCAAAAGCGTAAAACTCAAAAAAAGAGCCACCCCTATAAACTGATTCCTGATATACAAAATCTCCAAAAAATCCGTCGTCTTTTTCTCGTTCTCGCCGGGCTTGGTGCCCATTTCCACTAGGCTAAAAATCATCAGCGCCACCACGTGGATGACGATGCCGATGGCGCAAATTGCCAAAATTACCACTTTTAGCCACCCGAGTCCGGCTCTGTCGCCGGGATTGGTCAGTTCCGACACCAACATCCCAGCGAGCCATATGAGTAGTACGTATTCATTCCACTTGGGGGCCAGCGAAGTGCGCGTGTGGAGCGCGTAGATCGGGATGGACACGGTGAGAATCAGCAAAATAATGAAGAAAATGTGCGACACGAGGTACGACATGAACTTAATGATGGGTGTCCGGTTGTAGCGATGGTTGAGGGGCAGCGAGAACGCCACCCACACTGGGGGCACGAAGATGAAAGCGAAGAACACGAGTAGGATTCGCCACGTGCCCCAACGGAGGTTGCCCATCCACACGTCTGTGAGGTATTTTTGCACGGCAGGGTGCGCCACTACTTCCTTCTGTTCGTTCTCGATGAGCACGTCGAGAAATGGTATGTTGCGAGAGTCGACGGCGCGGAGGATACTTCCGGCCGAGTTGATGCTGGCGGCGAGGGCGAGAAGTTCTTTGCCCATGTTCTCGCAGTAGCTGGCGGCCGCTTCGAGATCTTTGGCTCGGTCTTTCTCCTTAGTCGATAGCACCGTGTAGTTGCGCGCGAGTTTCACGGCGATGTCCACCGGTGCTTTGGACACAAGGATGAATTCCTCGATCGGTTTGTTGTTGTTGTTTTTGCCGCATACCATCAGATCGTAGATGAACTGCAATTTGAAATTTAAAAAAAAATTAAAATTAATTATAATGAATAGGTATCAAGATGACTGGAAAATAATTTTTAACATTTGTTAGTGACGTCACATAGGTGACATGAGTTTCGTTCCAAGGGTTGGTCGAGCTCAAAAATCTAGTTGACAAATCGTAAGAATCTTTAAAAATCTTTGCAAACTTCTGATCTTTGCCCGAAAAATCCTTTAAAAATCTCAAAAAATTTGTAAAATCTCTAGAAATCTTTGCAAATCTTGAAAACTCTATAAAATCTTTGGAGATCTGTAAAAAAATCATCAAATTTCGTTTGCATTTGCATTTGTCTGACGCCCGAATTTCGTTTTAATTAGACTTCAGCTTAGAAAACCTCTTAATAACGAAATATTTTGAGCACGACTTCGTTATAACGAGGTTCGACTGTATTTAAATCATTTTATTTACTTTTTTGTCCTCGATGAGTGTGTACGCGTTCATGTCTCTTTTTGTCAGATAACTTGCGATGTCGTTGTGTCCGGACGCAGCTGCGTACGAAAGTGGGATTTTCCCTTCGGTCGTTTCGGATTTGGTCGATGCTCCACTTTCTACTAACATCTCGGCCACTTTGATAAACCCATGTTTGGCGGTACAGTGGAGCGATGTCATTCCACTCTAAAATTTAAAAGTTTATTTATTTTTTTATTTTTTTAATATTTTTTTAAATATTTTTTAATTTACAAAATCAGCAGCGTCGATTTCTGCGCCTTGACCGATCAGCATGGACACCATGTCCAGATGTCCATGCGTTGCAGCCAAGTGCAAAGCGGTCCTCCCACGTTTATCTTGCAAATGCAGTTGACTTGTCGATTTGCTCAAAAGGAGACCGGCCACTGCCGTATGTCCACCCTGTGCCGCCATATGCAAGGGCGTCGTAGCGTTGACATTTGTCGGAGCATCAGCTTGAACTCCCGGTGAATTCAGCAAGATGCGAACGATGTTTTCGTGTCCGCATTGCGCCGCCAGATGGAGTGGCGTCAAACCGGACTAAAAAAAAAAAAAAAATTAAAATGTAGATTTTTAATTTTCTTTTTCAAAATGTCCACTTTACGTCTGCGTGAGCGTCTTTAAAGAATCCTTCCGTAAGTGCAGCTGGAGGTTCGCTTTTCACCGTTGCTGGAATGTACGTAAGGAGTTCTCTCACAACATCTGTTTGTCCGTATTGGGCAGCCACGTGTAAAGCCGTGAGCCCAGTCTAAAAATAAAAACAAAAAAAAATTTGTAATTTAAAAACTCATCAAAAAATCATCAACATTTACTTTTTTGCTAGTCACACGACCGGATACTGCGGACTTGAGCGCGTCCAGCACATTCAAGTGTCCGTATTTCGCCGCCAGATGAACCGCAGTTAGTCCTTCCTAAAAATTAGAAAAAAAAAAATTTAATTTTAAAAAACTGAATTTTTAATTTTAATTTCTTTTCTTACTCTGTTTTCGTCGGTAGCTGAAGCACCTGCGGATAATAGTATTCTGACCACGTCGTCGTGGCCACCTTCGGCAGCAAGGTGCAGCGAAGTGGAATCACTGGTCTGTTGAAAAAAATCATCAAATTACTAAAAATCGAGCGATGGCAGATGAGAAGATTCCTCTTTCAATAAATCACAATTAGATCGCGTCGTTTAATTTCAGAAATCTATTTCGACGGAATCCAGTGGCGATTTTCAGAAACAAAAAAGAAAAAAGGCTTATTTCGTTTTTACCTTATTTCGCGCCGTAATAACCACTACTTTATTGAATCTCATTAGTTCTTCGATCACAGCCTCGCTGCCTTTCATCGCAGCGATGTGAGCACACGTGAAACCGTTCTATAAAAATAAAAATCATAAATATCGAAAACAACAACATTTGAAATATTAAAATTATAATTAAAATTTTTTTTTTTTTTTTTTACTGAGTTTGCCATAGTGACAAGTTCCGGTCTGTGTTTGAGGAAGAGTTTGACGACATCAGAGTGGTCATTTTCGGCGGCCAGATGTAAAGGAGTTTGACCAAGCTAAAAAAATAAATAATAATTATTTTTTTTACTTTTTAGTTTAAATAAACAAATAAAATTTTTTATATTTTAAAGTAAAAAAAAAAAAAAATTACTTCATCCGTGCAGTTGGCATCGGCTTTGAGATCGAGCAGTGTGCTGCACACGTTTAACTGACCGTTCTGTGCGGCCATATGCAGTGGAGTTTGTTTTGACTAAAATTAAAAATAAAAAAATTTAATTTTTTGTTGTTGTGAAACTTTGTACATTAAATTTTTTTTACCAGTGATAAAGCGTCCATCATGGCCCCGTTGCTCTCGATGAGTGAGAGGACGAGTTGATTGTATCCGTTCATCGCGGCCAGATGCAACGGGGTGATGCCCACTTTGGAGCGCGCGTTCACGAACGCCTTGTGCTGCAACAGGACATCGACCACGGCTCGGTGACCTTTTTCGGCCGCCACGTGGAGCGCTGCCTTGCCGCTCTGTCAATTAAAATTCAAAATTTTAATAAATATTTTTTTTTTTAAAAACAAAATAAAATAAATTTACTTCGTCGAATACGTCGACTCGGGCGTGATTTAGGATTAGGATCTTGACCACTTCTAGATGGCCTTGTTCGCTAGCCACCAGAAGAGGTGACCATCCATTCTAAATTTAAACAAAATAAAAATAAATAGTAATTCGAATTTTCACCGCTAGATGGCGTTGTCATACTCCAGCTTGTTTGTTCATAGCCGTTTGCATTAAATTGGCTGTGATGTGGTGCGTCATTTCTTGTAAAACATCTGCGTTTCCAGCGCGTGCAGCGTAATGAATCGGGGTTTCGTTTGTCTATCGAAATTCCATTTAAAATATTGTAAATCTCGGCCAAATCACTTTTTTTTAAATATTTTAGAGGGAAAATTTTTAACTGCTTTTGTGGTAAGATTGATGTCCCCCTCGAGTTCCATCAAGGTGCGCACAATGTCCACGTCTTCGTTGGGATGGTGGACGGTGTCCTTGGTGATCTCGGCTGCGTAGTGCAAAGCGCTTTCGCCTTCCTGTGACAAAATAACAAATTTCACTTTTAAAAATCGAATTTTAACGTTTTAAAAATAATTTTTTTCTTTACTCCTGTTTGCAGATTGACGAGTCGAGCGGCGAACTCTTTAGAACGGCCTCCATAATTAAGTAACGCTGCGGCCACTGGGTAGTGGCAATGGCGAACTGCGATGTGAAGAGGACTTTCGCCAACCTAAAAAAAAAAATAAAAAAAAAAATAAATAAATAAAACACATAAATTTGTGTTTACATTAAACAACTTCGAAGCGTGCCATCTAGTGAGAGTTTGGCGAGATTTGTTTTTTACTCAAATTTCAAAAATCATTGAAAAAAATCCGGTTTAAAGTTAAAAACCAGTCGTTATGACAACATTGCGTGATTTCGGGGAACTAATAAACCGTAATCTAAGTGACAGATCGCATGCTTTCCTCCACTCGAGCAAAATGTTGCGTGGGTGTTTGTAATTGATGATATCGGAGGCACGCGAAAATAAAGTCAAAACGACAGCGAGTTGATCTTGTGCCTCGTGACCTCTCTAAAAGTCGAGGCACTGATTATTTTAGGTTACTAGAACGTTGGCCTGATCTAATTCACTAACGACGAAGGCCTTGAGATAGATATAAGTAGAATAGAACTAAAATAAGGCACAACTTACTTTTGATTGGAAGTTGGGATTAGCGCCATCTTCCAGCAGTAATTCCACCATTTGTAAATGACCGTAGCGAGCGGCGATATGAAGCGCCGTTTCGCCGTTCTAAAATTGTAAAAAATTGTAAAATCAATTTAAAACTTAAAAATGTTCAAACTTTGACTTACTTCTCCCGAAGCGTTCACATCAGCTCCACTTTTGAGCAACATTCCCGCACATTTTTCGCCTCCATTCACACGAGCCGCGATGTGGAGGGGAGTCTCTCCGTTCTAGATTTTTAATTTTTAATTTTTAAATTTTACATTTTTACAAATAAATTTTTCTTTTTATTTTAAAACTAAAATCGTACTTTTCCGCCCTTGAGATCGACTTCGGCGCCGTGACCGAGTAGAATCTCGACCACGGGTGGTCTGCACGCCTCCACCGCAATATGTAGCGCCGTGTAATTATCCTAAAAACAAAATTAAAAGTTATTTTGAAGTTTCGTTCATCTATTAACTGACATTCGTCTTAGAATCCACTTGTTCTCCTTTGAGTAACAGCGCTTGAACCACAGGAACGTGGCCATATTTAGATGCGGTGTGTATGGCGCGCGCACCGGCCTTTAAAATCATAATAATAAATAGATAGAATTTTGTATTATTATTTTTTTTTTTTTAATTATTTTTTTAAATTTTTATTACTCTGTTGGGCATTTGGAACGGGACTCCCTTCCTCAGAAAAGCAAGGGCCGTGTCTGGATGTCCACTCATGCAGGCGATGTGCAACATGGTGTTTCCATCTTTGGTTCGTTCGGCCACCGATGCTTTGAATTTGTCGGTGAGGATGTCGACTGCTTGAGTGTTTCCCTTCTCGGCCGCCACGTGGAGTGGCGTCCGGTCGAGTCGGTCGGAGATGTTCGGATTCGCTTTGGCTGCCAATAAGAAACGCATCAACGGGTCGTCGCCGTCCACTGCTGCTAAATGCATTACAGTTTGTCCGTCATTCTAAAAAAAAATGTAGAAAATAAATGATTGTAATTTTAAAACCGTCAAAATCTGACACACAAAATGGCACACGAAAAGAAGTTTTTTCGTGAGTTTTGATAATTTTTCAAGGAAAAAGTCCCTGATTTTCCGTGATTTCCGTGGTTTTTCGACATTTTCATGTTTCATTTTCAGTTTTTCGCCATTTTTTTTGTAATGTTTCATTACTCTTGTGCAATTTTTCACAATTTTCCATCATTTTCTCCAACTTTCTATTACTTTTACAACTTTTTGCTATTTTTTGAAACATGTTATTAAATTCTTGCAATTTTTTTTAATAATTTCTCTTCACTTCCCCTGATTTTCCGATATCATTTCCACGTTGTTAAAAAAAGCACCATCCGATACATTCAAATTACATCTCGCATCGTTCGTTGCCCTCATTTCGTTACCCCACACCAAGCCTAATGGGCGTGGCCTTCAACCACAACACAACGCGACCCTAACCTGGATGAAACCAATCGATCGCTAAAATCAATTCGAGATTCACACGCACCGAATAGGGTCATCTCTCGTCCGTCAATCAACTCATCACCTTTTTATTTTTACAACATCTCCACCCACCACCCACCCCTTCCCACCCTCGTTTCCCGCCCCCTCCCCCCCGCCCCCCCCAAAAAAAATGGAAAAAAAAATGAGATCGAGTGGTGGCGTTCGTTTTTGGTCGGGTTCGGGTTTCTTTGACCTTATTTGATTTTGGGTTTCGCACTTTGGCTGCGACTCACATTTTGAGCATCCACCTGCGCTCCAAACTCGACGAGCATGCGCAGTATATCCAGGTCGTGTTTCCTGGCAGCCAGGTGAAGCACAGAGTCACCTGTACCCTGTAATAACGTTGCGAACAACGGAAACGATTATTTATCCCGTTCGTCACGACATTTCGTGGTTGAAATACCCGTTTGACGAGTTTCAGTTGACTTTCGGCCCCATGTGACAGTAATTCCTTCACTATGGTCAGATGTCCGTGCTCCACGGCGAGAAATAAAGGCGATTTGCCATCCTAAAGATGAAGAAATGAAATTTTGGGTTTTAGTTAAGATTTTTAAGGTTTTGTTTTTTAATTTTTTTTCTCACTTTGTCGATCGTTAATCGGGCTTCTCGGCCAGATAATCGTAAAAGTTGCTGTAAAAGTTGTACTGGTAACACGTAGGTTCTCGAACACACGATGTGGAGGGCCAATTGCTGTTTTGGCTGAAACGAGTTTAAAAATTTTTAAGTTTTTTTTTTAATTTTTTTAGATTTTTATTAATTTTTTAATTTTTTTAATAATTTTTGTAATTTTACTTAATTTTTTTTTAATTTCTTTAAATTTTTATTGGATTTTTTGACACATTTCGACGTACCGGTAGTTAAATCATTTTTAACTTTTTATTGAATTTTCAATTAATTTTAAATTAATTTTTTTTTCTTTCTTTTGAATTCTGAATTTTGAATTTTGAATTTTTTTTATTACCCCTCCAACTATGGTTCCGTCAGCTCTGCGATTGATGAGCATCTTAATCATTTCTTCCTTAGACGAAGTAGCCGCAAAATGCAGTGCAGTGAAGCCGTCCTGCAAAAAAAATCAGGCGGAGCTTTTGAAAATTCATCACTTATCATAATTTTCTTAACATTTCTCGATGAATTTGATGAGTCATTACAAAATTCGTAATTCCGGTGAATTCTCCCGAGTCTAATAACATTTTTTGCCTTCACTTATTGATCCAGAAATAATTTGAAATGGGTCACGATTACTACCCCATTATTACATAAGATGACATTTTTCCGTTTTCGAAATTGGAGTGGGGAAATCCTCAATCCAAACATGAGTTGTGACTCAATGTTTGACTTTTTACCCCCACAAACTCGTAATTGCGCAATAAAACGCACTGAATGTCATCAAAGTGAAATAAATTTACAAAAATCAATGTGTAGTCGCATTGTAGCAGTGGTCACGTAATGGGCTAATGTGAGTGACATTAGTGGAATAAAATAAATTATCTAAAATAATAAATTATTATTCATTTGGAGAAAACCCGATAATGACCCACATTAGACTCATCAAATTCAAAACAAATCCAAAAATAAATACAAAATGTGGTTTCATGCTAGAAGTGCTCATTATTTACTCGTTTGGTGGGTTCGAGGAGAAGAGAAATGTAAACAAAAATCAAAGAAAAGTTCGAAAAATTGGGATAATGAAGGAAAGTACGGTAATGAGATTATTTGATAAACTTGTGAAAAAGTGAAAGTGTGTCAGTAAAAAGTATAAAAAATGTTAAAAAATGCAAAAAAAAAAATTTTTTTTAAATGTAAGTATTTAAGTAAAAATTTTAAATATTTGTGAAAAAGATTCAGTAAAACGTGTGAAAAGTGTTAACGACTGTAAAACATTTAGAAAAAAATTTGAAAAAAGCCTGAAAATATTGAAAACAAATCCTCAAAAAGATGAAAAAAATTGTTAAAAAAAATTTAAAAATTTGCGAAGAAGATGAAAAATATGTAAACACTAAAAAATGCGCGACAAAATCTTCAAAATTTACAAAAATATTTTAAAAAACTGTCAGAAATTAATGCAAAATTGCAAATTTCGTACTAAAATTGCAAAAATTCTTCAAAATTTTGAAATCTCTCCTTCAAACTCAATTCATTTGCCCATTAACTTAGTTTAGAAAAACATTTCTCCAAAAAAAAAATCGCCCAAAATGTAAAAAAAATTGAAAACATGTAAATATTTACGAAAGAAATGCAAACATTTTTTAAAAATTGTGAAAACGTGAAAGTGAGTCAGTAAAAAGTGTGAAAAATATTTTAAAAAATGTAAAACTTAAAGAAAAAATTAAAAAAAAAAGTAAAATACGGTACTAAAAAAATCGTCAAAAATATAAAATAAATTGTAAAAAAATCGCAAAAATGACAAATATTGTGCAAAATTTTGTAATTTTTTTCAAACCAATTGATTTGCCCATTAACCTACCTTAGCTTTATCGTTCAAATTTGCTCCAAGATCCAGAAGTCTCTCAGCAATAACCACCTTATTATCTTTAACGGCGTACATGAGCGGCGTGAGTCCAGTCGCCTGCAAACAAAAAACAAAGTCGTTATCCCCCCATTAATTACCGGAACACTTTACTGTATATGCTCAAACGTAACGCACTCACATCATCTCCACCAACAACCGCCGGATTCGACGATGACCCCACTTGGGCCCTCTCCAAATGCCGAATCATCTGTTCGACCCCCGGCCAATCTCCCTTCTGACAACACGCCAACAACCGCTGACCGATCGGCACCGACTCCTTCTTGTCCACAACGCCTGACACTGATCGCGGACCCGACCCGGGAGTAGATGATGCAGTGACCAAAAGACCCGACGTCTTTTCGGGCTTCTCCGGCGCCGGTGCAGGCATCGGAACCGGTCCGGACACCGGTCCCGGGACCGCAATGGCTGGTTTTGGCGGTCCGGCATCCTTGACCACTGGTCTCCCGGACCTTTCCGGCGCCGGTGCAGGCATCGGAACCGGTCCGGACACCTGTCCCGGGACCGCAATGGCTAGTTTCGGCGGTACGGCATCCTTGACCAGTGGTCTCCCGGACCTTTCCGGCGCCGGTGCAGGCATCGGAACCGTGTCCGGGACCGCAATGGCTGGTTTCGGCGGTGCGGCATCCTTGACCACTGGTCTCCCGGACCTTTCCTGAGGTTTTGTAGGTTTTTCCGGTTTTTCAGATGGTTTTTCTGGTGGTTTTTCGGGTTTTTCCGGTATTTTCTCGGGTTTTTCCGGCGGTTTATCAGGTGGTTTATCTGGGGGTTTTCCGTCTAGAGGCGGTGGACCAACGTTGTCGTTGGCAGACATGGTGTCGGACACTTGTTTTCTCTCATCGACGGTCGGTGGACCGGGCGCGGGAGGATTTTTGCGCGAATCCGTCGTGAGCTAAATATCCCTCGGGACTAAATCGTCATCGCGTGTTCGGAGATGTTTCCTAGCGACCAAAACACCTGGCCTCTCTTTTTCATCCGAGCCATATCGTCCGTATGCGTGGTGAACGGCGATCGACGTGCGAACCAATCACGCCGCATCTAAACTTAGTTTTTCTCCCACAATCCCTCGCGCCCGCCTTCGATCTTCTTTTTTTGTTTCGCACGACGCGGAATTCGAGTGAGTCGTAATCAGTGCCATTTCCGGAACAAAAACTAACGTAAAAATATAAACCAAACTAATTTATTGAAAAAATATTAAATTAAAGTAATAATCACTTTTTATCCTTTTCTTTTTATTTCGTGTTTTTAAAACCGTTAAAAACGATTTAAAAAGTCGTTAGGTTTGAGTTAAATGAATTAGTAATTAAGAGTGTTGATTAGATAAAGTGTCGACAGCGCCATCAATTGATCGTTATTTTTTTTTTTTTTTTATTTTACTCGTATCGATTTTGCGAGCGCCATTTAATGGGATTATGTGAGCTTGGGTAACTAACTGATTTTGCATTAACGCACGGCAGGGAAGCCAACAAAAAGGCGGTCGATCTCGATGTCGATTTTAACTGAACTTCGTCCACTTTTTGTTGTTCGCCGAATTTGTGAAGCATCATAACTTTTCTTAGCTTTCTGGCCCAGTGAAACGTAAAATTACGCTAAAATATAAATTATGTCCAGTGTTTCACGTTTTCAGTAAAAGTAAAAAAAAAAAATGTTTTTTCCTTTAAACATTTCTAACAATTGCAACTATATTTTAATGCCTTTAATACTTAATAGTTAATACGGTACTTTCAAAACCTAAAATTCTGACAAAGTTGCGTTAACTTTGACTTTACGTATCTTCGTGGATTTTCGATTTTATCGTGCAACTTGCTATTTTCGGTGATAATCTGAAACCCGCGCGTCGTTGCATTATTTTATTACAAACTTACAAATTCCTTCCTAATTCTTTCTTCGAAGGGTTTTAAATCATAAAATCAACTTCGTCAGCTTGGATATCTGAGTCTGTAACTTGGTCTGTTGACCATTTTCCCACAACGCAGCGCCGTTGCGTCAAAAACTAAACCACACATTACACTAATTTGTAAATTCAATTTTTGATAGCGAACTAAAAATATTGAAAAAATAGCAAAATCGAAGTCAGTAGATTGAAATCCTCCAATTCCTTTGTTATTCACAATGGGATGTGGGATGTAGCACGCGAGGCCGAGGTTAGAGAGCGCGAGTTAAATACAGAGATCAAAGCTCACATTTTTGGGTAGAAGTGAACCATGTGAATCACTAGGGGCGGGGAGCACGTGAGGGACGAAAACAGCACGTATGTTTACATACAGATAGGCAGCCATTTTGATTTGCCCGATGTGTCGGATTTTGACGAAAACCGCAAAGCCGAGTGTTTGAGGTCAAAATTTCAAGTCTTTTTGAATTTAATAAATTTAGGTTAACTATTAATAATTTGTGTTGAATTTGATCGATTCGATTCACTTTCGTCTTACTAACGCGACGAGTGACATCTAATGGCGCAATCTGAAAACAAAACCATACAGTACCTATCACAGTCAGCAAACGTTAAAAAATACGGTAACTCATTAATTTATTTTAACTCTTTTCTTTAGTTGCTGCCACTGAAATTAATTTGCGCCACCTGTCAGTAAATAAAGAAATTGAAATATATTTCAGAAAACCCTTTTGATCATCTTCAGCATCACAATGTGAGGTCTGCAGTTGTCTATTACTGTACCGGTATTCTTTTATTTGTTTTGTGTTGTTCCGTCAAAAACTAAAACCATTCGCATCATTTGATAAACTCAATTTATTTCTCCAGTTTCGTAGAAATGAATTTCAAATGTAGAAAAAAAAAATGAGTACGGTAGTGCGTAATCCAAACATTCCCGGTAATTCCTTTTACAAATTTATACAATTTTACAAATTTCTAAATAAATGGCTACTTTTATAACTGTACTTTGAGTGCATGAGCATTAAGGAACAACATTTTAAAATTGTAAAATTTAAATCTTTAAAAAAGGAACATCGATTCCAGCAACTTTTCAAACACACAATACAAAACTCTCTTTGTATTTCGCTTTTAATCCTCTAAATAATATTAAACACAAAAATAATCAATAAAAGTTGTGTTTTTACATATTTACAGTGGCAAAAACAAAACGGAATGAGAAAAACTAATAAATTTTATAATTTCAAACTCTAAATAAAATAAAATAAAATAAAATAAAATATATATTTCTATTGAATAGAAATAAATAAATAAATAAAGATACATTTCAGTTCATGATTAGCATAAATTTACATTCGATAAAGAGGAAAAAAAAATATTCGATAAATTTCCAATTCATAATTTCCTAACGAAATGTTTAAAATTTTTTCGTCGATTGCAAATTGCTACAAAAAAGCAACGCCGAGTAGATGGATAAATGCCTCAACTTCGCGAAAAACGACTTTATCCTTCGCCTTTTCCTCATTCGGGGAGAGATAAACTCATACCTACATTGAAAACAATCGTAGAAAATAGCGACCGATTCGTTTTTGGTCATTTTCTCCAGTTTTCCCCACATTTTCCTCTCCCGAATGCCACGCCATCTGTGGGCGACTTCGTTCCCCTAAAGCTACACACCTGTTTCGCCCAAATTTTTCCCGAATTTCAACCCCTGGACGTCGTCCGGATCGTCGAAAGCGCCACCGTCAACGTCATTTTCGTCGATGATCATCCCGTCGTCGTCTAGGACTTCTACGACGTAGGGGTTCGCCGCTAGGGGTACTTGAGAGTCGATATGTTTCGGTCTGTCTGTTTCGGCGCGGTGGATTTGTAGTTTCGGGCCCCACGAATCCATGGGTTTCATTAACGTTCGCACCCTCTGGTGGGAAAAAATAAAATTAATTTTTTTGAAAATTATTTTTTTTAAAAATAAATAAAAAATTGGTACCTCGCAAAAAGTTCCTTTTAGCCTGTGGATCTTGAATAAAGCGACGAGAGGAATCATGATGACCGATGAAAGAGCAAGTAACCACCCGATAGCCAGTGTCCACGTCGGAAATTCATACTCTCCGTATCGGACGCCGTCGAAATCGATGATGTTGAACACCAAAATTGCCTAAAATTTAAAAATAATAATAAAAAAATTAAAATGACGTGATAAAACTAAAAAATGACGTCATATTACAATCAAAGTAATGGGAGTCACGTATTTCCACATTAATTTCCAGTACATGGGGTGAAATGGGTAATGGCCGAGCATCACTTTGATATCGTTCATGAAGTTATCAATACCTAAAAAAAAAAATTTAAAAATAAAAAAAATAAAAACTTATTTTTATATTATTGTTTTCATGTTTTTACCATAAACCCAGCTGAGAACAACAACTTCTCCCAACCCGATAAAAAGTGTCGAGTAAGTGGCGCAAAATTTATCCATCTAAAAAAAAAAAAAAAAAAAAAAAAAAACCATAAAAAAAAAATGACATTTACAAAATTTCCCCAAAAAAATATCAAAATTTACCAATTGCAAAAGATAAATGCCTCCTTCCGAACAAAGTCCGAGTCCGAAGAAATACATGACGACGCAGACACCTAGAAGAACCCATTGATGATGTTTACGCAACTTATCAGGCCACTCGTCAACAATGGTCGTAACTACGGTCTCCAGAATTGTGAACTGGATCGTACAAATTAAATCACAATTTAATAAAAATTTACAAATTTCACCGTAAAAAATAATAAAAAAAATGAAGTCTTCGTCAAAATTGGATGAAAAGTATCAAAGCAAATTTATCTGTACCCTGAGTCAGACGCAAGGCGGGAATGAAAGCGTAGAGCCCGCGACTACTCACTCACTAACCCACAGTCGCGGTTTTTCGTGCTGAACGGAAACCACAATCAATTCTCGTCATACACGTGCCAAGATGCAACGAATTACTTTTCACTGCAATTTCGAGTGCGGTTCGTACCTGAGTTCCCATTCCCAGAGTGAGTAACATGACGAAGAACAAAACCGCCCACAGAGGGGACAGTGGCAGACGGGTCACTGCTTCCGGGTACGCGATAAACGCCAAACCCGCACCTAAAAATTTACATTTTTTTTAATAATTTCGATTTTTTTAAATTTTATTTTTGAATTTTTGAAAAAACCTTGATCGACTACTTTTTCCACCGATATGTCTAGTTCGTGCGCCATGTAGCCGACGACGCCGAAAATGACGAAACCCGCGAAGAAGCTGGTCAACGGATTCACGATCCCGATTAAAACTGCGTCTCTAAAGATTTTACGAAAATAAAAAAATTATTTTTGAATTTTTTTTTAAATTTTTTGAATTTACCGCCAACAGTTGTTATGAAAAGTGTTGTAACTGGCGAGGGTTATGAGTCCACCCCAACAGGGTGAAAGCGAAAAAAATATCTGTACAGCCGCATCGCCCCACACTTTCGCTTCGAGAAGTTTGCTCCATTTTGGCACCAGGTAGAACATGATTCCGTCCATATATCCGGGTAACGTGGCCGCTCTGATGAGTAAAATGGTAAGTACCAAGTACGGAAAAAACGCCGTAAAGTACACCAACTAAAAAAAATAAAATTAAAAATTATCAAAATCAACTTTAAAAAAAAAAAAAAAAAAATTTAAACCGACTTTTCCAAAACTCTTGATTCCTTTCAAAAGTGCTAAAAAGGCCAAGAACCATGCCCAGAGTAGACAGAGCGCTAACTGCCACCTGACGCCACCCATGTCATGAAGTCCTTCGGAAATCACCAACATGTAATTACTTGAAAAAAAAATTAAATTAAATAAAAAAAATTTTTCAACAAAAATCTTAAATTTCTCACTGAAAATATTCATCGCTAGGCATTTTTGACTGAGGAGTGGTAAGCATTGTTTGGTTCCACGTTTCTTCGTTCATTTGCGACTTATAAATACAAGTTCCGTTGGTAAACATGTATCCTCCGTGGGAAGTGCAATTTTTCGTGTCGAATCTTTGACACGCTAAAAAATAAAAAAATTAAAATTAATTAAAAAAATTATTGTTATTTTTTTTTTTTAAATTTCAAATTGCCTTCGGTGTTCCACCAGTTGTCGCACGAATTCCAAGGTAAATTATCGGTAAAAGAAGAAAACAGGTAAAACCACGTCCACGCTATAATCATGTTGTAATAAATGCCGACTAGTGTCGAAACGACGAACATGGCATAACCCAAACCTGAAATCGACATTTTTAATTACTTTTTATAATTATGTTTTTATTTCACTTTTTACCTTGAAACAGCGGACTCATTTTCCAAACGGTGATTGGACCTTCGCTCGCGTACTGACCGATGGCCAACTCGAGGAAAAACAACGGCAATCCCGCCAAAAACAACATGACGAAATACGGAATGATAAAAGCGCCTTAAAAAAAACCACATTTTTGTTAAAAACGGTAATAAAATTTTTGAATTTTTTTTACCTCCTCCATGTAGGTAAACCAAATATGGAAACCGCCAAATGTTGCCCAAACCGACGGCGTAGCTCAAACAACTGAGTACGAACTCGATTTTATTCGACCAATTCCCTCGTTCTTTATTCTCGTCCACTGATGTATCCGTTTTTATGTCCGAATCCGATACGGTCATGTAATCAGTGTTGGTCTTGGTCATCGTGGCTACGGTGCCGTTTTCCTGCAATAAAATCAGATGCAAATTTTAAAAATTTAAAAAACAGGAGAAAACTCATTAAGAGAGCGTCGTTCTAATTTCACTTCAAAATTAAAAAATATTAAAAAAAACAAAAAAAACACCGTGACCTCAAAATTAAGAGATTTCACTCACCTGCCACCTTCTGCATCTGTCAATCACGGAATTACATAAAACCCCGGGAAAAAAGGGGAATTTGAATCGAAATTCGAAAGATCTCGGCATTAAGATTGATTTAGATCCAAATCCAGTGAAATAAACAGGAGACTGACTTGTGAGACTGGTGTTGCAACGTGAGTAAATAAAAATTAAATTTCCACTCGTTAAAAAAAATATTAAAAAAGCGCCCAGTGGCGATTTTTAGAATTTCACACTTTTTACAAAGTTTTTTGTCATATATAAATAGCAAATATCATTTTCCTCTCGAAATTTTCCACTCAATAATAGTGTACAGTTACTGCACTCCTTATTTACATACCAAAACAATGACACTATTCAATTCTAGAAGATCTCACCTTACGTTTGACGGTTTTGATTTTCAAATTGACAAAAAAAAACAAAACAAAGTCGCTTTCAATCGAGCTAAATGCGATTGCAAAACCACGCAGAGAGGATGCTACCAATTATTAATTAACTCCTATTTTCCTCTCTACCAGACTCCATTCATAACAAAAATGAACTTCAAATCGAGACAATTATTTTTTAAAGCTTAAATCGTGATAACTGATAACATAAACGAATTGCAAAATGCAGCGATTTGTTTACAAACGGAGGGCAATGGCACCGCTCCTTCTTTCGTCGGTTTAGGAAACTAGGGGTGTGGCTTCAAGCTTAGAATTCCACAAATTCCACAAATAGAAAAAAAAATAAAAATTTGAAGGATAACCACAAAGTGGAATTTTACATTCAATGGAAAAAAAAATAATAATAAATTTAAAAAGATAAATAAAAAATAAAAATTCCAAATAATATTTTTTAAATTAATTAAAAAAAAAAAAAAAAATTATCAATGAAAAATAAGTCTGCGTAAATCAGAGATAAAAAGAATAAAAAATTCCAAGTGATAAAATGCCGAAGATGCTCTTGAGATGATGCACGCTGCAATGAGCTCCCGAGTGTTGCTCATCCTCGCGCAATGTCATCACTTACCCTTGAACTCGGCGCCAAATGCGATTCGTGTGTTTTCATCACCGTTTTATACACTCTACTCGAGTTGAAACCCGATACAGACTCACTCGCACTGCGTGAATCACATGTGGAAAAAGCCAGAAGTGGATGCCCTGGAAACCCACTGCCAAAAACACAATGGCCGACTAATTGCAAATTTCGCCGCTAGGGTCACCCAATGGCGGGTCACGGTTACCTAAACACGGGTAAAACACCGATCTCTGGGAAAAAATGCTTTAATGCATCGCAACGAAGAGAAACATTGATTTATTTTTTACTCTAGTGACTCCCAGGAAATGACGTATCCCATGCGGTATTTATTATCAATAATCTGTGTTTGTATTTATAAATGGCCATGAACTATAAATTGTGAAAAGTAAACAAAAAAGTGAAGGCGACGACTGATCGCTCAATGACATTATCGTCGATAGATAAGGGACTTTTTCTTTTAAATTAAATTTACTCAAAAATAAAATTATTTGCACATGTGGTTCGAGGTAATCATCACTTCCGAATGGAAAATTTCCAATTTTAAAATACATAAATAAAAAATAAAAAAAAATTTGGCAAAAAATAATTTTAGCATCTAAAAATAATAATATTAAAAATTTGATTTTTGAATTAATAAATTTGAAAGATTTTGTTTTAAATCCAGGGGTTAATTAGAGTTGTTAAACAGAAACAGCTGTTAACAGAAATTCTCTTTAGAAAAACAAAAAACCAGTAAATTGTCTCTAACAACTGGTTAAAAACTGATAATAAAATGTCAGCAATTTAACTTACCAACAACATTACGTAAAACGATACAGAAATAAACCCCGGTAGCACCTGACCAACCGGACACCGGACACCGCCGTCGAGATACGAGCGAGAGCGTCAGAGCGGCAGAGCGGCAAGAATTAACACCTCGAT
>JAQFZP010000711.1:0-28434 GCA_034695745.1 Geophilus truncorum | reverse complement strand
TTTCCAGTTTATTATTATTAATATTTTATTCTAAAATATTAACCCTAGGTACGAAATATTCATTCGTTTCGTCACAAAGCAAATGTACGTAATAGTAAAAAAAAATTATAATAACTTATAATCACAAAAACAACAACAGAAACCTTCATTTGCTCGCATAAAATAAATTTTGTGATAAACGTTTTATGTGTGTTATGTTCGCAATTGGACCCTATTGCGCTTTCTTCTTGAGATCAAGAAGAGGTTTGTATTGTGCGAGGATTGGAATCTACAATTCCGTATTGATTTGGTATGGGGGTTACGAATGATGGACAAACTTTCCAAGAAAAGGCGCCTTCTTCCTTCGTATGTTGGGAGAGAATGGTGGGATTTTGCCAATCCATGAAATGTCTGGTCAGATTTGCGTGTTCTGCGGCAGCCGAGTATACAGTATATTCGGATTATCGCAGACGTCGCGATGTTATTTGATGCGGATGTGAAGGGGCTGTTTAGTCTGTCTGATGTACAAATATTGGCATTCGAGGCAGCGGATTTCGTATACTGTGTTTTCAGTTAAAAGTGGGTTGGAGATGCGATTGTACAGCGTTTGATTTTGTAATTGTTTCTTGAGATAGTTGTTGTTGGTGATGTGTGTGTTGATGTTATGTTTTTGAAGTAATTTTTGAATGGTTTTGGTTTTAGGATCAATGAACAGAATCGGATGTCGAAAGGGTTTTTCGACAAGGAGAGGGGCTTGGATATTACGGCGTGGGTGCCAATCTTCGAATCTTTAAAGGAGGACCAATTTATATTGGTTGTTCTAGGTGTGTGTGTGTGCTCTGGTGAGGAGTGTACAGTGTAGTGATCACAGATACTTTGTGGTTGAAAAGTTGAAACGTGGTAAAGTCGAAATTTGACACAAAAATTGGATTTTTTGAGTAGAAGATTAGGTTTATATTTTTGGCTGTGCGAAAACGATAGGAGGTGTAGTGGGGTTAGGGTTTGTGTAGCGTTTTATATGTTCTTTAATGAAACTAGTGTTAATGAATGATTGTAAGAGTTTTTTGTGTTTGAGAGTATAAGCACGTGGGATCTACGAAGAGATGAGAGTAGATTTTGTTGGTTGATAGTGCGTAGGTACTTTATGTGTTTGTGTCGAGGAGGACAGTGAAGTTGTGCTTGTCGGCCTTAGTGATAGCGATGTTTTTGTTACATTTAAGTTGAAGTAATGCGCAATGTTCAGTTTTTGTTTTGTTTTTTTGTATTGTAGACGATCGATCATGGTAAAATGAAAGCAACCAACCACAACCGTGACGGTTTCTATCGCGCCAACCACAACTGTGGCGACGGTTCGACAACACTGCACAACGTGGAGAAAACTAGATCCGCGCCTTCAACATCATTGCAAAAGCAGGCCTATAGACAAACGCAGAGACAAACAAACACAATCAAAAATTAATGATTGCATCTGTCACGTGTCTCATGAAGTTTTGTTGATTAGACTGTTGATCAGCAGAAATGAGAGGAGAGATTTTATGGCTGAAAGAATTGATTCTAAATTTGATATTATTAACACAAGTTTAATTGATTTTATTTTATACCTATATTTTATACAAAACATTGATGTTAATGTGGATAATAATGTTAATAATAGAGCATTTAGACAATTTATTTATTTATTTATCTATTTATTTATCCAAGATAAAAAAAAGTGAGAAAAGACAACAACATAAAAGTATGAAACCAAAGCAACCAACATCCTAATACCAAAAGAAAAGCAAGAAGAGAAGAGAAGCGAACAACCTTCCCAGAGTAGAGCCAGACCTCTACTAACTGTGCAAAACATTTTCAGCCGAAAAGAAAAAACTCAATAATGAGCAGCATAGATGATGACCGAATCATTGTTATAACAATGCCACGTGGTAAAAGGCTAAAAGTTGGGATAAAAATTAGGTTTGACAAATATATCTAATACATTTAATAATTTGCCTAGATAAACTTGAAATTTCTACAAATTTTGTATGGTAATTGAGAAAGAAATGGAGCTTAAGAATGCTACTCTAAATAGACGCAACTTATACTAACATGCAAAAAAAAAGAAAAAAGAAATACCTAACCAAGAAAACAAACAGTGATAAGAATGTGCAAATCCAACCAACATTATAAAAATTAAAGATCTTATCATAACCGTGTAGATTTTTGTGAAGGGAAATAAAATTAAACTTTAATCAGATTTTTTAGTAGCAAATTATTTCAAATAAAAAAATAACACTATAGTGAAGTTTTAGGCATGCTCAAACCCAATTACGCAGTTGCAACCTTATAATACTGTATAATTTGACTACCGGTAATTTAAATTTGTCCACCCTTTAGATTAGTGTGAGCTGTTAAGCCCCTTCGCGACTTCCACTCAAGAACCAGCACATCTAAGTTGTCACTTACACCGTTGACAAAACCACCGGCCGTGACAAATGAATATTTAATAAAATGTAGATTATTAAAATTATTAATTTGATGTTGTGCGTAGTGCAGTCGCGTGATGGGAAATTTAAAAATTTAATCTCTTCATACTTTATTCAAATAATTAATTTCGCCCTTAATTAAGAATATATTTAATCACGTAAATTAAATTTAAAAAATATGTTAAGCTAATCTTTCTATAAATTTTATAGAATTATTATTTAGTAAGAATAAAATAAAAACTCAAAATGTGAAAACATCTCCAAAGAATCCCACCCCCCATATTTATTAATCTGTTTGTTTATACAAAAATAAAAATTTCATTTTTTAATTATTCACTATATCCATAAAATCTAACTTTTAATTTATCAATAACGTACAAAACGTGTAAAATTAATTGAAGGAAACCTGAATGGAAAAATAAGCTAAAAATACAAGTGAGGTGATACGAATAAAATTTTTACAGCTAATGAACATTATCTGATTTCAACAATACACCAATAGATATTGTAACAAATAAAAGGCAAAGACAAAAAAAAAAATCAAATATTAAAACATTTAAAGACTATTCACCAGAATGTTTTCTTCAATGACTTTCTCTGTACAGTTGTGAAAGAACACAAATAACATTTAGGTAGCTTCAATCTTTGTGCGTTTTTTCATGTCTCTTCAAACTCCCAAGTCGATTAAATTGTGTGCTGCGCAATTTGCATTTGTACGGTTTTTCGCCAGTATGTGTTAATAAATGACATTTCATAGAACTGTATCGTCCGCACGAATAAGCACAGTAAACGCACTTGTATGGCTTTTCTCCAGTATGAATTCGCTTGTGAATGGTTAAATTGCTTCTTGTAGAAGACGAATACGAGCATTCGTCGCATTTAAACGGTTTTTCTCCCGTGTGAATTAATTGGTGAGTTTTCAAAGTTTCCTTTCGAGCAAACGAAACATAACAAACGTCACATTTAAACGGTTTTTCTCCAGAGTGTACGACCATGTGTTGTTTCAAATCCCAAAGTCGATTAAATTTTGCTTCGCACAATTTGCATTTGTGTGGTTTTTCTCCAGCATGAATGAGAGAATGTTGTTTTAAGTGTGATGACCGCTTACAGGAATAGTCACATAAATCGCATTTGTAAGGTCTATCGGCACAATGAACGCAAGATAAATGTATTTTTAACGACCAAAGACGTGCGCTCGAATAGCTACACAAGTGGCACTTAAAAGGTTTTTCACCAGTGTGTGATTTCATGTGCATTTTTAATTTAGCCCGTGTAGTAAATGAAGCGGAACATAAGTCACAGGGGAACTGTTTTTTGCTTTCATGTTTTCGTAAGTGTCTTCTGAAATATGTTTCCACTTTAGTCGTGTACGAACACAGATGACACTTGTAAAGTTTTTCGTCCGAATGACGACTTACTAAATGACTTTTCAGATGTGCCATTTGTCTAAACGCAACAGCACACAAATGGCATTTGTGTGGTTTTTCTCCCGTGTGTGTTTTTTCATGGTTACGTAAATTACTTCGAGATGCAAATGACTTGTCACACGATTCACAATTGAAGGGTTTTTCGCCAGTGTGAACTAACAAGTGTCGTTTCAATGCAGATGGTGCTGTAAACGAGCGTGTGCACAAACTGCAATTGTATTTCGCATTTTTCTTATCCTTTCCCATTTTCAGACACTTAACAATGTCCTATATTAAATATTAAAAGAATATTTAAAATCAATTCGTCATCAACAGAAGGCAAATTCACCTTAAATATTGATCTCGGTGGCGAACAATACACACATCAACTCAACACGCCGTTTGAACTGCTCAACTGACTCGTGAGAAATTGCCTAAAAATGATTTAAAAATTGAACTATTCGCAATCAATTCTATTTCACAACCAACCTGCGTCTAAATTATGATATTTGAAACTTGAAGTAAGATGAATTTTATGGCATTAGATATTAATAATGACACAAGACCATTAAGCATCAGTTGAGCACGAGTTGATCCGAAACCTCAACGTTCTCAGCAGTGCTGCGCCTGCGCCTGCCGTTAGCCGTTAGCCTCTATTCGATTTACCCGTGTCGAGGCTAGAAAATCCCCTCCAATCTCCGCACAGAGAAAACGTCAAAATCGATTTCATAAATCGATTAAATATCGACGTGTATCGATTAAATATCGAGTTGTATCTTGATTAATTAAATTCAGTTTTCAAAACAAACAAGATTTTAATGTTCAATGATTAAAAAAAAACTTAAAAACTTGGGAATAAATATAAATACTGTAAATATATTTTTATTTCAATCTTTATTAAATTTAAAAAATCCCCACAGAATACCCACTTAGTGTAATACCCACTACAATACCCACACAAATTCAAAATCCCCGCTTTTTGGGTAATTCCCAACAAAATGGCAACACTGGTTCTCAGTAGCGTCGTTTATACGATTTACGGTTTAGTCGTCAAAAGTCACCACTAGAGGGATTTACCATTCATTTTGGTTTAGTCTATACTATAAAACCACAGTTGGTGGATGAGTAAGGGATAAAAATTTGGTTTGACAAAAATATCTAACAGATTTAAGAATTTGCCTAAATAAACTTGAAATTTAAATTTCTACAAATCTTGTAATTGAGAAAGAAATGGAGATTAAGAATGCTACTCTAACTAGACGCAACTAACTAAACAAGACCAAAAAAAAAAAAAAAGAAATACCTAATCCAGAAAACAAACGGTGATAAGAATGTGCAAATCCAATATTATAAAAACCAAAGATCTAAATTAAAGCAAATGTACGTAATAGTAAAAGAAATTATAATAACTTAAAATCACAAAAACAGTCAACAACCTTCATTTGCTCACATAAATACATCCTAGTGAGAGAATTCCGAATTACAATTTTCTTTACGTGTTTAAAATACCTTCAGCAACTCCATCGTGAAATTAAAGATGTAATTCAAATATTACTAGTTTATTGAAAAATCAAGTAAAAAATGCGGTAATTGTCTCGTATCATGTAATTACGATGTAATAAAATTATGTAAATGCAATTTCAGAGTTTGTAGAAATGAGGAGTAAACAACCCTTAATCTTAATTGACGCATTAATGATCAGTTGTCAACGAGAAATCAAGATGGCGTGAAGATATGACCGTGAAGTCCAGTAAATTCACACTTTCCCTAATATGTGATGTAACGTGTGATTAGTTATAACAGTATAATGACAGGAAACAGAAATGAAAAAGAAAATAAAGAAAAATGTTTTATAACTTCATTTTTTTTTTTGTTTAAAAATTACAAAGTACAAATGTACAAATCTGAAATTTCTTTGAGTTGTTCCGTTACAGAATATGTCATATGATGAGATTTAATTACCATTTCTAAATAAAAATTCACCAAATCCAAACTCCCGTTTAAAGCTTTAAGCTATAAAATAATTTAAATGTCACTAAATTATAAAAATAGGAAATGGTAATTTTATCAACAGTCCACTCCAAAATAAAAAAAAATTATTAAATTCCCAAAAAAAGTGTTTAAAAAAATGAGATAAAAGAATTAAATTATATAGATATATATATTAAAAAAAAAAGATCTTTGGTCTCAAGCTTCGACAACATTCAAACCTCCATCAAAATACACTTTATACATTTTTTACGTATTATTGTGCGTTTTATCAGTCTTCACCAGGAACAACTTTTTTTTTTGCATTATTTCTTAACTATAAAACAAAAAAAGTGTTCTAAACATTACGTAAAAAACAATATTAAAAAAAATTTCGTTATCCATCGTTATTAAAAAATAGACAATGAACGCGTCTTTAATGATAATTGATCCTTTAATTTTCACTTTTTCTTAATTTATTATCTAAATCTTCTCATTTTGCATCTTAGACGCCATACGTATTACTGATAATGGATAAGATGGCGTTTCGGGCACCAATTCTACTCCAGGCACATTTAACACTGAACAATCTGCAAAAATAATTTATTTTATATGTTGCGTCACATAGCATTGCCACCTGGTGTCGAATTTATTTACTTTGTAATTTTTTTTTTATAATTCCTACACCAGAAAGCGATACAGTCGAACCTCGATGTAACAAATTTCAAGGTGGCAAAGGGTTGAACTCGTTATAGCGATATATTCGTTATACGGTATAGCAATTTTATTATATAGAGAACAAATAAATTTTGTTACACCAATATAACAAATTTTATTCGTTATAAAGGGACTGAATAAATTCGTTATAACGATATAACGTTTATAAAAAGCACATAAGTGAAGTTATAAGAAAATTCGCTATAACGAATTAGTTATAGCGATTTGTTTTAGTATTATTAGTTTGATAAAAATCCAACCAAATCCTACGAAAAAAATTCGTTATATAGAGGTTCGAGTGTTCTAAATAATATTAAACTTACAATCTGGTAAGTCGTAAACCTTTGGCGGCAAATCGGAAAAATACGGATGATATTTGGCGGCTTTTGCTGAGATCCTTTTATGAGGTTGCAACTGTAAAAACTGCGACGCGAGATTCTCACCGTGACTTGCATATTTCAGTTCGGGAAATGCATTAGCTAAACGTTGCGGCTTGTAATGGCCGAACTTCTCTTGCTTGTAGTTGGGAAGCTTCGAAACCCCTTCCCACGTTTCCTCTGTAGGGGTTCCAAACACTTTCCAGATCTTGGCGAGTTGGTTATACATGTCTTTCACTCCTGGAAAACTTGCTAAACCGGAAAACATCTCGATAAAAATACATCCAACACCCCTAAAATTAAAAAAAAAAAAAATTAAAAAATATTTTTAAAAACTTTTTTAAATTATTTTACCACATATCTAACGATGTTGAATATTCAGTTGATCCGAGAAGGACGTCTGGGGGTCTGTACCATAAAGTGACAACTTCCGGTGAGAAAGTGTGACTTGGCACTGATTTGGCACGAGCTAAACCGAAATCTGCCAACTTCAATTCTCCTATTTCGCTTATTAATAGATTCTGTGGCTTCAAATCCCTTGGAAATAAACAAAATGAATAATTAATTTATGACGTCATAATCAATATCACTTTTCATATTATACCTATGTAATATTCTTCGTTCGTGACAGTATTCTAACCCGCGTAGAAGTTGAAATAGAAACAACTGCAACAAAATAAAGGATTCGAATGAAATTAATCACCATGGTAACCTGTAGATTGCAAAAGTGGACAGTAAAGTCAGACGTTTTAAGCGATTAGTCGAGTTGGGTTCGGTCATTTATCATAATTAGACAAGACAGGATGAACGAGGGTGAGTGTAATGTCATTAAAGGTGCATGAGACCGTGGCATGCATTCACTGCATTCTTTATTTATGAAGATGTAACCTCGTTTCGTCACTCGTACTCACTTTAACGTTATTAGGGTGGATTCCACCATGATGACCGTAGAGGTACTGGCTCAGATCTGTATGCTAATAATAAAATAAAAAGTGCAAATAATTAGAAAAAATTTAAAAAATGTTATAAAAAGTAAATAATAAATTTATGGTTTATTCTAACTGGAAAAATAGTGCTAAAAAAAACAAACAATACATTCTAAATGCAGTTTTTAGCAATACTAGAACCTTATTTTTACAGTTAGAATAAAACAATAAATTTATTTTGTTACTTTTTATAGCATTTTTTAAATTTTTTAAATTTGTTATATTTTATTACTTTTTAGTGTAATTTTTTTATAACAAATTTAAAAAATGTTATAAAACGTAAAAAATAAATTCATGGTTTATTCTAACTGGAAAAATAGTGCTAAGCAAACAATACATTTTAAATGCAGTTTTTAGCAATAGTGAAACCCTATTTTTAAAATTTTTTAAAATTCTATATTTTATTACTTTTTAGTGTAATTTTTGTCTATTTTAATTAAAATATTTAAACTAAAAAATTATAATTATTGTCTAATTTCAGAACTTCTTGTTTTGTAAAGTTATTTACCATATTTCAATAAGTTTAATTCTTAAAAAAGTTACCGTTTAAGGGTGAGATTCAGTTAATTGTAACGTTTTAATTCGTCGATAAATTTATTTTAATTATTTTAAATTTTTTAAAAATATTTTTTGCATAAAATCCGAAAAAAATAGTAAATCTGGTGACAAAATTTATAAAAAAAAAAAATTACCACATATTCGAAGACGAATGTCAATGTGTCTTTAGTGTGGATGATATCGTGTAACGTAACGATATTTGCGTGCTTTAATTCACGTAATAATGATGCTTCACGAATGGCAGTAAACGGAGCTCCTTCTTCGTGCTGCAACCGGATTTCCTTTAGCGCCACAACTTTATTATTAAGACTTTAGAAAAAAAAAATTAAAAAAATTAGGCTCAAGTCTCACAAATTAAAAAAAAAAAAAAAATCTAATTACTTGCTGATGCCTTTATATACAGTAGCGTACGATCCTTCACCTAATTGCTCTAATTTAATGTATGCGTCCAATTTACCGAATGGAGAATTCCCCTAAAACGATAAAAAGAACGTAATTAAATATTGAACGCGAGTTACGCTCCCCTTTTCCACTTAATCACCCCGAACGTAGACAATCGACACGATTTTTTCTGAGCGTTTTTCCAAATGATCTCCGACTTTGGTCTGGGCGGTTTATGTGCCCTTCTGTCGTTCGCCAGACTGTCGCCAGGCGCCGCGCTTTCTGCCGATGACCATTGGCGTTTGACGAACTCTGTTTTGCGCACTCCGCTCCAATCGAGCTCATCTGGAAATAACAATGGATGAATTAAATTTTAATTTTTAAGGGTAGATAAATTTATTTTCACCTGAGCTGTGCCTTAGTTTGTGTTCTTTATCAACACACAATGCATTAGTTAAATTCCCGTTCATCTCGTGCGAATTTGATTTGTGCGAATTTCGTGTGATCGCATCTAGAAATTCATCAGAGTAACCGTTCCGCACCATTTTAACAACTTCAATGTTCTAGAAAAAAAATTTATTAAAAAAAATAAAATTTATTTTATTGATTTTTTTTTAATTTCCCTAGTGGGGAAATGTGACATTAACTTATAAATACCTCATTTTCGGTAAATCCAGCTGGAATAATTTCATCTCGTGAAATTGCTATAACAACAAAAAAAATTATATTAAAACAAAATAATTTTTTAATATTTTTTTTCTATAAAAATTTAATCAACCGGTTGCCTAGAAACGACCCTCGACACTTGACCACGCAGCCACTGACGTTTATTCATCTCCCCAGGGGGCGCTGAAAGAATCCATTTCCTCTCCCAGTTGGCGAAACCCAAAACCCCAACTCTCGAAACATGATTCGTTTACTTTTCTTAACCAAACTTTAATTTTCACACACCATAATAATAATAATAATAATAATAATAAGTGACAATAACAAACACCAGATGTCTTTCAAAGGGACAAGTGATGCCTTGTTGTAAGATCTCGAGTTGCAAACGCCAAAAGACCCGAAAGGAATGTTGGCAAGTGGATGTGACACAGAGACAGGGTTGACGTGCTCAAGAATATGCTTTAGGGTGTTGACAAATGATTCACATTCACGTCAACAGCGTCGCTGAGCTTTGCGAATATGTGAGAAATATTTCTATTTTATTTTCGTTCTGTTGGGTGTGTTTTGATAATAAATAACGGTTATTTAGGTATGCTAATGCCAAAAATGTATTTTTTATTTTAGTGGAAGGGAAGGGGAAGTTGGGACCACATATGAAGCCTTTTTGGTTTAGGTTTTACTAAAAATAAATTTGAATTATGGGAGAAATTTAGAAAATTTTATTTTTTAGTTAGAAATTTTATCAAACCGAAAATTGAATTTCGAGAGATTGAAATTAAATTTTCATTGTTTTATAATATTAGCTGTAAATTTCAATCAAAAAAGTCACATTTTAATTTATTTTTTTACTATTTAAAAAAAAAAATTAATTACGGGAGAAATTTAGAAAATTTTAAGCTGAAAATTTAATTTCTAAACACTTATCCAACCAAAAATTTTATTTCAAGAAATGAAAATTAAGTTTTAATTATTTTCCTTATAAATAATTAAAATCTATAAATTTCAATCAAAAATTCACATTAAAAAAATTATTTTTTTACTATTCCAACTCAGATTAACTCATCTTTAAAGTCAAAGCGAATAAATAACTCATGAAACACACTTTTAACAAACCATGAAACAACGTCTTACAGATATCATCTGACAAACTATGACGTACGTTATGATTGTAAATTTTTAACGTAATAAAACCTGCAAAGCGGCGACTGTCACTCGTAATTAGTAACACGACACCCCTTATAATAACTTACAAACACTAATCATATGCGGAAATCTCAATTTCTCTCTCTTAAAAAACTCAGGAAATGATCAAATCCCTTACACATGCGTCCAAAACTGTGACTTATCCGTTTCTTCAACTTCTGAATTCGGGAAAACGTCGAATTTTTCTTATCCCTTATAATAACACCTACAAAAACAAATAAAAAAAAATTAAAAAATCACTCTTTATAACATTATAAAATTAATTTCCCAAGTGGAAAATTTCTTTCCACATTTCGTCATGCAGTGATTATCCACAATTCCTCGCAATCATCGCAACAATTTTTTTTTTTTTTTTTTTCGTATTGATGCAATGCCAGGTTCATGCACTAAGAAAGACCCTTGTCAGCTGATTTGGGGTTTTATTTACGTCGTGTGATGAAAATATGAAATTTTCACTTACTTTCTTTCGCAGTGGTCACCGGGTCTTTGTTGTCTGAGTTGTAAGCCATTTTTGAAGGCTTTGAGGAGACTAAATAAAGACGTAAACAAGGAAAACAACAAGCCTCGGCTACCGCTTTCCGTACTGAGTCGCCATCGCCATTATGCCAACTTCCGCCGCTGACTCATAGCGCCGCATGGTGCCAAAACGTCACACTTCCTCATGCATAACCGGTCGCACGATTGAGTTTTGCCTGGTTCTAAGTAATAAAGTGAGAAAATTTATTGATCGAATAAATTCTATTCCTGTTTTTTTGAATATTTTTTTAATATTTTTTGAATAAATTGTCATTTTTTCTACTTTTATTGTATTTGCATTTTTTTTGCGAAAATGGTCGATTTAACGATTTAAAATAATTGGATGACTCACGTATATAACAGGCCAAATTTGACGTTCTTACCTCGAATAAAACATGACACATGATTTCCTATGTAATTTTATTATACTTAGCACGAATCAGCGAGTAAATCAATACAAGATGCATCATACCTTCATTTCCCCTCGTCACCACTGGATGGAGCCACTGATCACGTCAATCAAATTCAGATCAAAAAGTGAGAATTTATTTCACGAAAATGAAACTCTAGTATTTCAGAAACATATTTCGAAGTAACATTTTAACTTTTTATCAAAAAAAAAAAATTAAATGCTTAAATAATGTCAAAATTCCATCTTATCAGTTGTAATATTAACAAAAAATTTAAAATTAAGAAAAAAAAAATTTAACTTTGAGAAAGAAAAATAAAAAAAAAAATCTTGAATTTCTACACGGGAATAAAAGCTCTGAAGGCGTTGAGAGTGTGTCGAACCCAATTAGAAAAGAACACTCCATACGCTACGACAGCCTCGACCACATCATTTGTCCCCATCTCTTGCTCTGGATCAAAAAGTTGATCTCCCGGACCCATTAGTTTCCCTTCTAAATGTAAAACAGACACGTAGAAACATAAAAAATTTTCCTGTAAAAAAAAATTACCCAAAATTGGCTTCTGGAGCTTCATTTCTGACAGTTCTTGTTTCAGTTGTTGAATGTCGTTCGTTTTAGCCTGAATCGCGCGTTGGAGGCCTTCGTTTCCATCCAAATACCGATCGTGTTCGGTATTGGCAACCTCCTAAACTCATACATAAAAAGAAAAAAATAAACCCCCATCTAATGAAAAACTAGATTTTTAATTAAAAATTTAATGTTTTCTTTATTTTATTTCGATTTATTTGTAGAAGATTCGATTTAGGGTTAACTCTTTTCTTACCAGGAGAGACTTGACTGTCACAGATTCGTTTGGAATAAAGCCATCATTCCAGTACTGGGACTGAAACGAGGCTTGCTAATGTCGTTTTAGATTAAATGACTTGTTTTATTACTATACCTCCCATTGCTGTTCCGCAGTCAGAGGAACAGGAGAATCGTCTTGGGCCAATTCCATCCCTCCCGTCCCGGCCGAACGATAAACTGATGGTCGTGATGGAAACAACTTGAAAATTTCAAACGTCTCGTGTCGCGAGCTCAACAAGTGTAAATCACGAGATAACGTCACTTTTGACTCTTTTATTACACCAAATCTCAACAGTAAAATCTGACAAATTTTGCACTTTTTTTTTTTTTACAATATTCAAACAAGTTTTTACTTCGACTTAATCTGAAGCTGAAGTAGTGATAATAGTAGCAGCCCACCAACCGTTAACTATTCTTGACCATCGTTGGAATAACGTGGTTAGCATTTGACAAACGATGTAATGCGCCAGAGAGAAGTGAACCATGAGCCATTTTAAGGGCGAATCTTTCCTGCATAGCACTCCCATTCTACTTTCGGTTTCGAGTCCTGGGAAAACAGAATCAAAGTCACTTCACTTTGAATAATTCAAGCTAAACTCATGTTTTACTTAGTAGATAGAGCAATCTTTGCTCTCTTTTCAACATCTGTTTGTAATAACGATACTCCAAGTTCCTGGAATTTTTTTTTTAAGTGAATTAGTAAACACAGGATATGAGAAAATTTGATATTTATTTTTTTTTGTTTAAATTAATTAAAATTTATTTTATCGTTTTTTAAGTGGAGTTTCAGCTTTAAAGACAATTTTTCTTATTGATTTCAGCGCATATTTAATTTCAAACGTCTGCTGCGCGACTAGAAGCTGTTGCGAGGAAACAAACGCATCAATTCCAAAAAGGAATTTGCAAGTTTCGAATTTCATGGAGAAAAAAAAATTTAAAACGCGAACTCGAATTAATAAAATTCAAATTATTACAAGTGCAATTTCAACTCGCAACAAGACTAATACTTCTATTCATGTGCACTGGAATTCTGATTACATCTTCCACTCATTGATCTACGTAAATAAACAAATGGGCATAGCTAAAATTCGAATTTCCGCCACGAGCGGGCGCTTTGTTTAAATAAAATTCGAATAAAAGCGAAAAATGCATAAATTATCGAAAATAAAATTAAATTTAAAAAAATAAAAAAATATTATTGACTTACTTCTGCTTGAGTTGGTTGATGAGTTTAATTTGGATTATCAGCTGCTTATCATTAAGCTCCGTGATTTTAACCTTAGTAATCGAATACCTTTTATAAACCTTCCTCAACCTCCCACTCTAAAACTGATATTTACAAGTTTCTTTTTCAAAACTCGCACTTCTTCTTCATCACGGCGCCATTTCTCTTGAATCATGGCAAATTGGGACCAACGACTGATTTTTCCTTCTTGACCCTGCGCACGATAATAAAATGTCACACACGTTCATAAACCGAATGATTTCCCTTCCATTTCGACTCTTACTTTATCTTCAAGACATTTCCAAGCCCAGAAAGTCGGACTTGCGACCGTCAACTGTCTTCGGCGCCAGTGGACGATCTCTGGCCGTTGCATCTTTTGTTTTTAGTGGAATTTAAAGAAATCCTCAGTACTTAAATATTTTATGATGACAAAGTCTTATGTCGTACCCCATTACTACGATTGTTTCGTGTCGTCATGGCAACAGATGTAAATCTAAGAGCGAGGGTTATTTGTGTACAAGTAAATAAAATAAACTGAAATCTCTTCGACGAACGAAAAATTACGTCTAAATACAGTTTCGAATGAAGTGCAAGTAAATTAAGAGTAATTAACTGGAAATAATAAAAATAAAAGTCGTGTAGTTATTTATTTTGTCACTAGGTAATTTTGTGAAAGTCTCCTAGTGGCGATATTATGTAGTCAAAACCCGATGTAAGGAAGCTCAACAACCGAAAAATTCGTTTATTATAACGAGTTTTTATGTATCCAGAAACCCCGACATAACGACATATTTGGTTGTAACAAGGTTTTTTTTTTTTTTGTTTTTTTGTTTTTTTTTGTTTTAATGAGTTTTTATCAATCCTTAACAGAAATTCAAATTCATAATAGCGAGGTTTTCGTTATAACAAACTTTTAAACGCAATGAGAATATATGAGGGTTTTTGTTGTAATGGGGTCTGTTTTAACGAATTCCTGTAACTCATTTTTGATGTACCGTACCGTAACATTTTGCTCCATTTCGCCACTAGGCTTTTATAATTATCCCTCTCGTGTTGTTTAATGTAAATTACAAATTAAAATTCAAGCTTTCACATCTAGATCATTTATTCATGATAATAGTAACAATATAATAAAAAATCCAACATATAAACTTTATATCATCCATAATATATTTTAAATATTTTCCATGACTGTATACAATGTCTCCAGAATATAGAAAAAGTTGGACTAGAAACTAAATGTCAGCTTTATTTCTTTATCCTACTTCTATTTGCATTTCCCCAGCAACTGTTCATCTGACGTTAATTAAAAACCCTGTTTTCATCATTTAATTTAATTATTTCTGCATTGATGCGCATGCGTTTAATGAATTATCCGGAGATAGATGGCGTGTGTTATTGACAAAGGGTTCGAGCGAATGGTTTGACGAGTTTCACTCAATTGGTCCCGAGAGATAGCGATTGAGATTTGAGATAGACGGTATAAATTCACGGTATAAATTCACACCATTTCGGATTTGGTGGAAGGCAATTTATTGGTGGGTTGCTGCGGTTGCGGTTGCGGTTCGTCGTCTCCGATGCTGGCGACATCTTTGGGTCGCGCCAGACCCAAGCCCATGCACATGCGCAGTTGGTTTAGAAGACTTCCGCTGAACGCTACGTAGATCCAGGGGTTGGTGCAGCTGTTTAGGCTTGCGAGGAGGAGGAGGATCACTTCCACTGAACCGATTTGGGAATCTTAAAAAAAATATATATAATTTTTTTTTTTTAAATATAAAAATATTAGCGCGTTCCCAAGTAGTGACAAAATGAACTAAGGAAAGAATTTTTACTAATTTTCACATTTAATTTTTTTTTTTAATATTAAAGGTCAAGTGAACCGACCTGATTTATCATGAAAAATTAATTAACTTACTCTAAACTCTAATTAATCGTTGCCAAATGGCATTTTCACTACCGTATCTTATGGGAGTGTGACGCACGAAAACTTTGCTCTTGATAGTTCTAAACTTAATCCTAGTTAATGGGAAGACCCAACAAGACTCTACATACAGAAAAATTACCCATAATGCACTTTTCTTTTGACATTCACTTTTCGAGATCGTTTTACAGAAAATTTCAGCGGTTAAAACGTCATTTGACGACGATTAATTAAAGTTTAGAGTAAGTTTACTCTAAACTTTACTTAACTTTAGAGTGAGTTTACTCATTTTTCATAATAAACTAGTTCGGTTCACTTAACCTTTAATAATCTTTCCTGGACAATTTGAAATTTTGGTATCAGCTAATGCCAATTTAATCTTATGGTTTTGTATCGAATTTTCAGGTCAGGTTATGTGGTCGACTGCGGGTTAACGATTTCTCGAAAATTTAATCAAAATATCGATATTGAGGTTTTCCATGAAAAAGTAAATGTGACCAAATTCCAATTTTCTGCTGAAATTACACTTAAACACTGCAGAAAAGCCATGGGGCAGCTAGTGCATAAAAGCTACCCCTTGGCTTCCCCGCAGTGTTTCCATTTTATTTGCAAATACAGTCGAACCTCATTATAACGAACACGTTTACAACAAAATCCTCGTTATAACGAACAATTTTTAAATCTCCATGTATGTCCATCCTATGCTAATTCGCCTCGATATAACGAAATCCTTGTTATAATGAACAAATTTTTCAGTCCCTTGAGCTTCATTATAACGGGGTTCGACTGTACAAGATTTTTTCCCCTACAGTATGTAAGTGTTCATATATCTATTGATTACTTCTAAAATATGGTATCATTGACCACTGAGTCGTGCAGCGGTCACATATCACGAGTTTGTTTGGGGGAAAAGAACCATTAAGATAAGATGTCAATCTCAGCGTAGTATAATAACATAAAGAAATGTAATTCAAGTGACTACAACTAAAACTCCAAACATTTTTTTTAACTAAGAAAAAAAAATCTAAAAACAAACTTTTTATTTAAACAAAAACACTTTAAATGTCGACTTTAATTTACAACTTCCTTTAAGAAAATCTTTTTAAAATACACTTTACAACCTCTCCACTCATTCATCTTAACCAGCTACTTATGGAAATGAATACTTCTTCATCTACAACAACAACCATTTTATCACCCTCTTTCTTTTCATGCGTTCACAACACACTTCTCACCACGCGAAGTGTTCGTTTCCCTTTAAATGTCACAAACATACCTTCCGTGACATGTAAATCTTTCTTAGAAAGCTTGAAAAACTTCCTGCGAGACAGAGTATTGTAGATAGAGCTTTTTGCTATAATGGAACCCGTTTATAACGTTTCTCAAGAGACCAGCTTGAAAATGACGTTATAACCGAGTTGACGTTATAACCGAGTAACTTTGTATAACGGTTGACGCTTGTATAACCGAGAAAACCAAAAACATTAAGTTATAACAGGATTTACGCTATAACCGAGTACGTTATAAACGGGTTACATTTATTTTGAAATACAGTTGACGTCATATCTGTGTTTTTACAGACCACATGACAGTGTTTTGACTTAATCGGATTAAACTTAGTGGTGGGAGCAGGAAATAACGTTCGATTGATTCGACTTGACATTGTGGGTTGAAAACAATCGGAAAAAAATCACAACCACTGAATAATTTATTTTTAATGTCAAAACAGGAGAAGATAAATCAAAAAATAAAAAATTATTTTTTACAATTTTTTCTATTTCAAAATCAATTTTTCATTTTTACCACATAAAAATTAAAGCTACAAAAATTTCAGAAAGATATTAATTTATAAAATTGATTTTATGATTAGGTTATAAAAACTTGTAATTTTGACAATTTCTTTTTACACTAATTTTAGTTATCTTCACTTATAATTTATAAAAAAAAAACAATTTGAGAAAACCTGAAAATGATAAAAATGATAACTTTTCTTATTATTTATTGTTAATTTACAATTTTTTCCAGCTATTATACGAACCAACAAGTAAAAACCTCATGTTTTAAGTTTCAAGTTTTAATGACACTGTAACATACACGATTTAACAAAATTAGTATACGGTATTATACTAACGAACGACATCAAAATTGAAAAAAATAAAGATTCAAGTTCAGGGTTTGGAGTATTAAGTTTTTGTTTTATAATTTAAAATTCGATGCTTTTATCAAAGGTAAAACTCTTCAAATTTCAATAACATTAAAAACAAAAATTCACGATTTTATTAATTTTATAACGCGCATCGTACTTTTATTTTACTACTATTTGTAGCGTTTTACCGTTGGCAAAAGTCCGATTTTTAGGTTATTTTAATGCCGCCCAATCGCTAATTCTGTACGTTATGAGTTTGTGTAAATTGCTTTGTCTTAAAAATTTTTCACACGAAAACGTAATTTGGCTGAAAAATAATCAACAACGAATAATAAGAAAAATAATCATTTTTAAATTTTTCAGATTTCTGAATGTTTAAAATTCAGTTTAAATAATGTGAAAAAAATAATTAAATACAGTCGACCCCCGTTATAACGAAGCTCAAGAAACCAAAAAAATTGTTCATTATAAAGGGTTTTCTTTGTACAGTATCACATAGTCGAGGATTTCGAACGGATTCATTATATCGGGTTTTCGTTGTAAGTGGGTTCGTTATAACGGGATTCGACTGCAGTAAGAAAAGTAAGGATTTTTTTATGTGAAATCAAGGAAAATTGTGTAAAAAGTAGAAAAAATAGTTTGTAAATAAATTGTACCCACATTAAATCAACTTAAGTCAATAACTTGTTACGGTACTTTACAATTTATTCCTCACAAAAATCCAATTCAATTTCATCGTTTTGCCTTCTACTTCCACAGCACCACGTTGCCTACAACGTACTTTGACCTTTGTGCAGCCATTCCGCCCACACAAGCAGCTTATTTGGATCTTTGCCAGAATTTGCGTCTCATTGCCAGCATCAATGCGATATGTCACGTGCCCGGAACTTAACAAACATGACATTCAGCTGTATTGGCTTTGCATCGATACAGCAACAAATGCGCCTCATTTACCGTATTTTCGCGAATATAAAACGCACACGGCTATAAGTCACACACGAATATAAGACGCTAGTTTTAAGTGTTCGTGTAAAAAATAAATTTGGCAAGACGCAACCGAGTATAAGTCGCATCTTAGAAGATGCGGCGTTTGTAAAATCTCACTCGCAAAAATACGGTATTTATTTATTTATCCTCCCTTTCTCGATACATCAATGCTACAACTTTCTGTCTGTTTTATGGAACCTTCAGTTTTAAACCTCAAAGGAAAAAATTCTTTTAATAAAAGTCAAGATTTAAGTTAACCGAGTATACACAAGGATTTTTATATTAAATATTTATTTACTTGTGGCTTTTTATTTTTTATTTTTTTATTTTTCTTTTAGTTTAATCAACTAAATTGTTTCTCCCCTCTCCCAAGTTATAAACAAACATCTAAGCTTTAAGTTAAAGACTAAATTCAATTATTTCCCTCTTTCCTTGATTATTTGTGCAATTAAGGGTAAATAAAAAAAAAGTGCTGTTTGCAGTTTGCCGTATTTGCTCTGAATTTGAAATTAAAAACGAAATAAGTTTGTTTGTAATTACTGTAATTAAAGTGGAAATTACATCTAATGCACTAATTGCTGCAATCATTTTATTTGATTTTTTTTTCTAACTTGTAAGTTGTGTCTAATCTCTTTGATCTAAACACACCTAGAAATCCGTGCGGGGGTTCACCAAACTTTGCAAAGAAAATAGCTGTTGGTTATTAAAATTTAGCGTCGCATAAAGTGCTTTTAATTTCACACTAACTTCACCACTTCTACGAGCGCCATAAAATACAAAGCGGAATTTTTAAAATATCTAAAAATTACGCTATAAACATCAATTATCTCACACAATACTGCATTAAAAACACCTAAAATTTAAAATTAACCTCTAGCGAGCATTAAACCCTAAAAACAATATTTTTTTAGTTTAAAGTGAGTGTCACAAAAATCTTTTTTTGAAATTTTGGTGAAAGTAGAATCTTCACCAAAATTTAAAAAAAATAATACCCATACATTTTTTTTTGGAAATATATTGTTTTTATGCCATAATTTCATGTTTAAACATTTTGGTATAAAAAATAAAATTTGAACAGGCTTGAGAAGTGATGACGACATAATATAAGAGCGGGACTAATCCTTTGTATCGCCCTTTGCTCTGGTTCCCCAATTCCAATTAACCAACGCCTTCTGTTGCTAAATTTTTAAGTACGTTATTACGTCACGACCAAGAATAAAGTCGAGACTTCCTTTTCAAACCGAACTGACATTTAACTTAAAATTTAAAATAAATTTCTGTAAAAAAAAATTAAATTTTATGAATTAAACTATATACATTTTTTCTATGCTTTTCCAAATAAAAGAAAAAAAAATATCGTGACACTATCACTTTAACCTCTAGAGAGCATCAATCCCTTAAAACAATATATTTTACTTCAAATTACGACAACAGAGGAAGTAAAACCTCACTTCACAAACACTTAGAAAATCCCACTTAAACGAAAAACCCGGTTGACTAAACCTACCTGCAGGTGGCGGATTAAAGGTGAGCACGAGTTGAGTGATGCAAAATGGCGACCAACACACGAAGAAGCAAATAACAACGAGAAAAGTCAGTTTGAGCGTTTTCACCTTCGCCTCGCTGATCGGATTCTGATTTACCCCATCCATTCTCTTCACGTGCACCGTGCAACTGTCGGTCATGGTCCCACCCCCACCACTGCCCACACCCCTCATGGCTATTACGTCACCCCCACCACCCCTCTCGTGATCGTAAATCCACAGAGTGTAGCAAATAAATCCGTAACTCGCCGCGATAACGATGAGGGGGATGATGAAAATGGACAGCACGAACCACGTGACGTACGCCTTCTCCCCCCACGGCTGGCCAAAGTGTGCCCAGCAGTCCTGGACACCTGGTCTGATCTCCATCTTGCGAAAAATGATTGCTTGTGGAATGGCAGCGAAGAAAGACAAAAGCCACGCTCCACCGATCATCATTTTGGCTGCTTTCAAAGAGTTCCAGTGGCCCGTAATGGACCAGCAGACAGCGCGACACCTGTCGACGGCCATCATCACTAAAATATAGGTGCTTAAGTAGAGCACCATCACCTGAAAGTACTTGACGACTCGACACAAGACGTCGCTGCCCTGGAAGCGAAAGGTCACGTCCCAAATCAATTGAGGGAGAAGACTGAGCAGCGCCACCAACAGGTCGGCGACGGACAGATGAAGCATGAAGAGGTACATGCGAGAGGTGGGGCGGAATCGTCTTTGACAACAGAGGGCGCCGAACACGAAAGAGTTGCTTACGATCGCCACCACCAAGATGATGGCTTGAACGGCGATTTCGACCGATGCTAAGTTCTCGTCCCGAACGTCCATCGTGACGTCATCGTCCGTCTTGTTGTTGCCGTTGGTGTTTTCCATTGGGAAAAGTGTTGTTTTCGGCCAAGTGAAGCTGGAAAGTAATTAGATATGGTATAAAAATGAAATTTAGGTAACTTTTGAATCTGAGATTTTTGTTATTGCGGTTCATGACGTCATTTGTGGTTTGTAATTTTACGATTCATGAAACTTATAGTGTTTTAATTTTAAAATAAAAATATGTAATTAATTTTCCGCTGTCACGCATCTTTCTCGAGGCAAAATCGATTCACTAAGTCTCTTTCAACTTTTTTGATTCCTTTTCTCGTAAATTAAACGCAATTTCTTACTCTATTTCGACGTTAGGCGTTGTCCAAAATGTCAAACGAGTAATGATACAATTTCAACATTCAAGGACGAGATGAGGAAAATTTGGCACTGTTTTTTAGCAGCTCAAACATTTCCCCACAATATACGAAGCACTTCAATATTTATTCAACTGAAAAAAATTCCATGAAATCGCTTAACCGGAAACGATGACACGTTGACGTATCGATCTCAAAGTTGAATTACAGTAGCAAAATTTAAAAAACAAAATAAAAAAAATAAAACTTTTCAACTCTCAAAAAAAAAATTCAAACAAAAAATCACTCTGAATCTCCCACATACAAACAGATAAAAGTGAAGGTATTTTTACTTCGCAAATCGATATTATCGAACCCCACACCCCGGAAACACCTGCACCCGTCACCGTCAAAATCGCACCTCTGCACTTCATTTTCCGCTATTTACATCGACGCTGCGGCTGACGAAATGGCAAAATCATTTAACGTTACCTGTCAGTCACCGTCAACGAGAGTCGCCACGTTGCATCGCGGCGTCCCGAAGCACGAATCGTTGGTTGTCGGATCCCTCCATTCCATCGAGCGTTTTTCGTCGGTGTCGTGCGTGCTTAGCTGGGCAACCAGCGTGGCGCTGTGACGTGATCGCAGCTGCGGTAAACGTCACGTGGATCGTTGCCATGGCGACCTCCTCTATACTCACTCAGTGGCTATCTTCCAATCTCAAGTGTGGGTAGAATTGGAGTTGCATCCGAATTATCTAAATGCACCGCATCACTCTCGATTATCGATAATGGGACACCGGATATTTACATTTTGATAGATAAATTATTTTTAAAAAATATTGTTTTTTAAATATGAATTCTAAAAAATCTCTCAATTAATTGTGAATCAAAGACTTAGAATGATGAAATGTGATTTTTACTACACTGAACACGTTTAATTTAACGTTAAATAAACATTGAAATAACATAATGCTTGATGACGTCATACTAATAAAATTATGAATGGTATAAGATTCCTATTTACCATACGATAATTGTAAACGATACATCAACATTAAAACAACTTACAGTAAAATCCACCATTATCGAAAATTTCATCCGACATCCGAATTATCTAAATGCACCACATCATTGTCGATTATCGATAACGGGACACCGGATTTTTACATTTTGATATAAAATTAATAAAAAAATATTGTTTCCTAAATATAAATTCTATCTCATGTCATTTCTTGGTAATAAATTATAAATCAGACACGTATATGACGTCATTTCGCACTTAGTATGATGAAATGCAATTTTTACTAAACTAAAAACTTTTTTGATGTAAGGTAACGTTAAATCAATATTAAAAAAACATACCAGTAAATTAATAATGCTTGATGACGTCATACTAATAAAATGCAATTAAAAAAAATTATGAATGGTATAAGATACTGTACGTATTCACTTTATGTTGTTTTAACGTTACATCAAACATTAAAATCCACAGTTATAGAAAATATAAATCTCTCCTCCATTAACACCCTGTGACCTTAATCATCTTCATCTATTCGATACCCTCATTAAAACTTCCCTGCAAATCATGCAACTCCATCTGGTGGAAAATCGCTCGATACAAAATTAATTCTATTTTTAGGCTTTTACTGTATAAAAGCAACTTTTTAGAAAAACTTCTGCACTATTTATACGCTCCATAAATTATAAAAATAAAAGACAAAACAAACCGATGTCTTGTAACTGAAATCTTTTATAGCGAAACGCATCCTCTGACCTTTCAAACAGTACGAGAAGGAGATACTAATCATGCTAGTCACAAACGTGAAGAAATTTCATCCATCACGTAACAACAACAGCCGAAAAATTAATTTAACACTAGAAAAAAAATTAAATATAATATTAAATATAAATTCCAGCCTTGGCTTTACGTGAAAAAATAGCTAATTCGGCGAATTAGGAGGATAAATTTAGCATCACTTTTGTACTTTTGTGTATTCGGTGAAGAAAGAGTCTGCAACTGAATAGGAATTAAATGTCTTTATGACTTAAAAAGATGGTGTAAGGGGTTTTGCCATTGTGGCACGAAAGCCGTGCAGTGAAGCTCCGTTCGGGTTGCTTTTCAGTGTTTAACAAAAGCTTAATCTGATTGGATACGTAATTTGCTCCGGTGTTGCGTCAAGCCAAAAACCATCGATTTTGTAATTATTGCAACCGTTGAACGCACAGCACACGTCATCACCTCGGAATGTGCGAATTATGGCAGTTTTCGCGTGTTCCGGTCAATGAACCCGCGTTCTCCTCATTTTTTTTTAATAATCGGGTCCGGAAAAAACAAAAATCTTTTTTTTGTGTTATTTCTATTTTCTTCGAAATATTTTTTTTTATAAAGACAAAAAGATTTAAATTCAAATCCCATTTCATCCCATTTCCAAAATGAAATTTTTTGTTTATTCCGGCAACATCACGGTGCCATTTTGCAGCGTTCTTCAATATACCCAGATTTTTTTCTTATCTTACTTCAACTTTGACTCTGCACTTGGGAAATCGGAATTCAAACCACACCTGAGTCACTGAAACCCAATTTCACTTACTCACGAAACAGAAATGAAATTTTAATTTAACGTAAAAATTTTTCTGGAATTTAATAAAAACGTGATAAAATAATAATAAAAAAAATTCCTCACTAATTCTCACGCCGTATTTACTTTAACGCTTGCTTTGACGCTCGGCTCGTATAAAAATGAACTCGACTGTTATTTCGTGACGTAACACTACAGGCCCGACTATCGACTGCGCCAGGAAATGAATCCTGACGTCACACGCAGCATCACCAGAGGGCGCCACCCCTTTTCTCAGTTGTACAGATGAACAGCGAGAAAGAAGACGCGGGAAAATGTTGTGCGAGTGAAAACCTCAACTAAACACATCGAAACTACTTTTCAGGTAACTATCCATCTTTTCACCAACTTTTGCATAAAATTTTTAGAAAAAAAAAATTTTTAATATAATTTTTATTAAATTTTTATCTTGGAAATAATGCAAAGTAAATATTATGTTTGCATCAATCAAAGCGAGATAAATCAATTTCCGTCGATGGCGCATTTACTTATTTATGTGTTTTTTTTACGATTTAAAATGTTAAATTGCTTTTAAATCTATTTCTGTTTACGTTATTTCGTTTTTACATCTTTTACATTATTTTTAACCCTTTCATTTAACTCGTGTGAGTTGCTAACAGCAACAAAAATGACGAAAATAACAAATCTTTTCATTTTGCCCAGACAAACTTTTCATTCAAATATCGATTACATAAGTGGGAAAATCGGTTTACCGTGTGTCTAACGACGTTTCCGCCACCAAACAACCACTAATTAAACCACTTGTGATACGATGCTTAGCGAAATTCATGCGACGACTTATTAATTAAAATTAAAATGTTCCAAGAATTTCGGTTGGTGTTTACCGACGGAAAACAGAAATTAATTTCATGCATTGCCAATTTGACATGGCGCCCCCTACTGAGCCACTTGATCTCAATTAATTGATCACTGTTACAGCGACATCCGGTTCAGGAAACGCATTTTTTCGGCTTCACTTATGATAAGTGACTTATCTCCTTCCGGTGTTTTTTCGTATTGATTTTTTTTGCAAATTTTGTGATAATTTGCGTCAATTATTTAATTGTTTTTAAAATGTAATCTGAGTTGTTGCATTGCAGTGAAAAACAGCTGGAAAGTGTTTAAGAAGTTGATTTGTTAGTTTGATAGCGCTTTTGAGTTGTTGTTACAGTAGGTCGATGTAGTGCGACGTTTCAATCGCGTTAGAACGATTTGTAAGAAAGGTTTGTTCTGGGAATGTCATTTGGTGTGATACAAACGTGTTTATTTTGTAAAAGATAAGAAAAGACGGACTGAAATTGAGAAATTAAGTGCAAGTGTTGCTGTTGTTTTATCGTGCACTTGTACGTGTTAGTATTTGTGAGTAATTGTGCTGTAATTACGTAGCTGTTATACTGTTACACTCAATTATAGTAATGGACAAAGTGCAGAGATTTGTGGAAATGATGGGAAAATACATGAAGTCAAATAATGATTAACTTGACACAAATAAAAAGAGTTCGATATTCTCGGATTTCTCGTTAATGGAGTAAAAAAAAAATTTCTCTGAGAATCTTTGCAAATCTCAAATAATTTGCCAAGAAAATTCTCTTTAAAAAAAATTGGTTAAAAATTCCAAAAAATCTCTATAAATCTTTAGAAATCTTTTCGAATCTTAAAAATCTCTGTGAATCTCTGGCAAATTAGAATCTTTGCAAATCTCAAATAATTAACCAAAAATATTCCATAAAGACCTAAACATCTTAATAAATCTTTTCAAATCTTTAAAACTTTTACAAATCTTTATTAAAATCTTAATAAATCTTCCAAAACTTTAAAATTCTAGAAATCATTACTAAAAATCTTCATAACTCCCACAAACATAATCAACCTCATTTGAACTTGTCTAACCCTCAGTTCAAATACCTAACGTTAGGCTTAAAATCCCAGACTTCAACATCTCACTACACCACTTAATTTGAACCTTTAATAAAACACTTAATTAAACCTCAATTCTCACTCCAGAAATAAAATGAAGTATTAATTCAAAACAAATATGCAACTTAATTAAACTGCACAAACCTTGAACTTCAACCAATAACACAAAATGCAAGCCTAAAAACAAAACTAAAATGATTAAGATACCTACTTGATTGGCAATTTGGCATTTAACTCAAAGATAAAACCATTAATTATTTTAAAGTTGTAATATCAACCCACACTTCCGCCCAATTACCTTCAGGTTTAATACAAATCCCAAATCCCACTATAAAAAAAAAAAAAAAAAAATTATGTAAATTCCCAAATCTTCTAAACAAAACTCAAACACAACTTGGTCGCCTAGCAACGCATCAATTTTTCCCGTCAATTTTTTTAGATTGTGTATTTCGCGTGGTATTTGAACATCCTACGACTGACCTTTACAACTTGCTGACCACAGGAAGGAATTGGGTCAGGAGGGGAGAAAAAGTTGATTAGGTAATGATTGGACAACAAAGTTGTGCACTTGATTACTGTTGCATTGTGGGTGACAACAACTAAAAAATACCAATCTCACTCGAAAATCCTTCAATCTAAGAAAGTTACCTCATATTTATTTCCATGAAATTCACGTCCACATCTGCTAGAGTGGAATGGCTCTTGAGAGATGCTAGTTTCCATGGTAACTGTAAACTGCTAAGAAGAGAGAAGTGAGGTGGATGGACCTTTGCGATGCCTTTTCATCCTCAAGAGAGCCATCGATAAAAGAAAACAAAAGAGAAAACAGAGACAGGGGAATATTGAAAATTAGGCTTAAGTTGATTTTTTTTTTTTTTTGGTTTGAAGTGTTGTGGAAAACAATTGTCTGTTGTTATGTTTGGATCAATTGGCTCCTTGCAGTGTATAATTTTTTTTGGGTGATGGGGAAGAAGAAGAAGCGGTTGGGAAATTCTCGACGGCGTGAGCTGATCGTCATCATTTTTGATGTGGTTCTTGGGTTGCAGTGGATGGCATCACAGCTGTAACAATAACAATTATGTTTCTATGGTGATCTATTTTCATGGGGGTTTAGAGTTGGTGATTGTGCAGAGTTGGTGATTGTGCAGAATTGTGATTTTGTAATTTGCAATTGCAAAGTATGTTTTTGTGACCCATTTAAAAAAAATGATGGTTAAAAAACAATTTTTTTGTGGTGCACGTCATTTATCACTGTCATTGTTACAAGTCAAGCAAACAAGATCATTCATTGTTAAATCGTTTAAAATAATGTTGTTTTAAAAAACCAGATTGCATCATTGTTACAACACTTGAAATCTCTTTTTAAACTGTTATTAAACAATGTTGGGTGTTAAATAAAAAAAATCCAACATAATAATATAGTTACAATGCATTTTAACCATAGAAATCATATTTGAGCATTGTTTTTATTAGTTTTAGCTTAATTGACAATGTCGTTTTTATAAATCACATTGCATCATTGTTGTAATACTTGATAAAAGTCTCTTTTTGACCTGCTATTAAACAATGGTAAGTGTTAAACAAGAAAAATTCAATATAATGGTAATGAAACAATACATTTTAACCATACAATCACTTTTAAGTATTGTTTTTATTACTTTTAGCTTAATTGACATTATTAAATGAGACACTTGTCAAGAAAAATAATATTCAACAGTGAGAAAAAAATTATTTCTCTATTTGTCGATCGAGACAATTTGTCAAGTCAATGAAGGCAAGGGTCAAATGAATCGTGTCAAAAAATAAGCAAATTTTGCGTCGGGGCGGCAACAACTCGTTGTTGTTAATGAGGGGCTTACAGATGCATCTGCATCGAATGAGGGAGAAGGTGACAAAGTGTTAAGCTTTAGGCGTAGCCATGGCAACCAGTTTGATGGACTTTTTTCTCCGTCTCCTTCTGCTGCTCCGACTCTCATTGCCCTCGAGTTGAGTGACAAAGTTCATTTGGCACAAGCAAAATCAACTTGAAGCAGAGAGATCAAATGCATGGATTCACCTGAGAATTGACGGGGTTGACGAAAAGGGGAAACGAGTCTCGAGTGGAATAAGGGGTTAAGTGGAATGAGGAAAACGTCATTTTACGATACAGCAAACCGATCGTTATTTCGAGTTTCGAGTAACTGTTTCAGCAAGACGTAAAAACTAATTACAGAGAAACCCGCGTAAACACTGTTATAACCATAAAACTTTTTTTTTACGTTCTAAAACGTTATATATAAAAAAATTTGGATCTAACGTAAATGTTTTTAGCTGAAACCCACTTATAACGTAACGTTTCTAAGATACGCCGTATGAATTTTATCCTTTTATATATTGTAAGCGTGTGCGGCCTGCGGGCACGCATTGTTGTACTGTTGATTGTTAAAAAGAGTCAGAATAAAGCGTTAAAAC